>JAGFNX010000353.1:0-80216 GCA_017657125.1 Scopulariopsis brevicaulis
CCTCCCCCCCCCTCGGTTTCTTGTTCGAGCTAACGATTTGCGACCCAGGGCATCGAGGAACTCATCAAGCAAGCCTTCCAGTCGGTAGAGGTCGTCGGGCCGCACGTTCAGCGCGGAGAGTTTGATCTCGTCGGGCCCAACGGCGAGATCATCCTGCCGCAGGTCTGGGAGAGGGTCGTCCAGCCCGACTGGCAGATTACGATGGTCATGTGGCCCTTCTCCGAGAGACCCGGTCCCCGGCCGCCCGACGGCATGCCGTTCCCCCACCGCCTCAACCGCAACTCGATGGGCGCTATGCCGAGGGGAGCAATGCCGAGGGGTAGCATTCCCGTGCCGCCTGCGGTACGCCGTCCCGGGGCCGGCCCGCCTCCCATGGCCCCACCAGATTGGCACGGCGCGCCGCCGAAGCCGGGTGCAGTGAGATCCGGCGGGATCGCGAACGGCATTGAGGTCATAAACGCGGACAAGCCCAAGGAGAAGAGCAAGAAGTCTAGCGGCAGCGGTTCGAATATCCTCAGCTGGATAGGGGGTGCCCCGCCCCCGAAGAAGAGCAGCAAAAAGTAAGTGACGGTTTCCGCTACGCGTTCAAATCAAACTGGCGGCTAACAATCGTTTTAGGAAGAAGTAAATTGAGAAAAAACGACATGGGGTTCGAGGTTTGTTGGAGTACATCTGATTCCTTTTTTTTTTTGGCTTGCTAGCGTTCCCGAGGAGTTTATACCTGGCATCGAGTGGATGGGGGGAGGATTTACACCTGCGCATTGAACGAACATCTTCCTTTACTTTCTTTTCAGATACGCCGTCACGCATGATTTTGTTTGGACATGTTAGTTTATCTTTTTGAATATTCCGCTCTAGCAATCTTGTTCTTTTTCTCTTGTCATTCAGATGATACCTCCGAGTACATTGGGGATATACCATGTCTTTTCCCCCTTATTTTGGCGCATTGCGCGATGCTTGTCTTTTATACCCGTCTATGTCTTGTTGGGTGGTTGGACCAGACTTTGGAGTACCTCAGAGGGTGGAGGCGTGTTTTGGTAAAAACGAGGAGGGTAGCGGTTCCTTAATACTTTGCTTGCTTTCGTCTCGTGGATGGATTCCATCCTTTTCTCAAGGGGACCGGTGCTACTGGAGATACATTGTGAAGTGAGCCAAACGCTGGTGTTGTTTTATACAAGTACATCATCTAGTCTAGATGCTGAGCCTTCCATCTTAGAACGCCCCCAGTCCCATGTAACGAGGTTTTGTACAGAGCAGAGCGAGGTGTGCAAAAGAGATGCGAGATATATCCACCCCCAAACATCCATTACCACGACCCGAACACCGTAACCATAACCCCCAGCACTCACAACCGCGACCCCGCCCGCGCCTTGCCCTCCAGCACCTTCCTAGCATGCGCCTCAAAAGCCTCAATCATAGTCTTGGCAACCGTCTCCGACACCGCCGCCGAAACAGCCGCGTAAACCGGGTTCGCAAACTCAAACGTGAGCCTCAACCCCACCTCGGCGCCCTCCTTTCCCTCGACAATCCTCGGCTCGAAGCTCCACCGGGTAACAAGGCTCTTGAGCACGGAGCTGCCCCCCAACCCCGCCGCCTCCCCGCTGCGCGCCTCGACGAGGGAGGAGGGGATGCAGGTCACCTTGCTCGTGAAGGCCTCCTCGAAGCCGCCCCAGCCCACGCGGAGCGTCGCGAGGGTCGGCCAGCGGCGGTCATTTGCGTCCGGGGCGGACCAGTGTGTCACGGTCGAGGAGGAGCAGTAGGGGACGAAGGCGGCGTAGGAGTTTATGTCGGCGATCATTTCGTAGAGGGGGGTCGGCGGGTGGGGGATCGTGCGGGTTGCGGTGAGGGTTTGCGGGGTCGTGCCCGGGAGGGTTATGAAGGGGCGGCGGGGGGGCAGGGCGCCCCGGAGGGAGGGGGCGCGGAGGGCGAGGGGGCGCATTTTCGGTGTTGAGTCGGTGTCGCTATCGGGGCATGGTTGGGGCGCGGTCGGTCGGGAGCGGTGGGCTTTCCGCGTCGGCTTGCGGGTGACGGTGAGACGTGTGTGGCCCGGGGCCTGGCGTAAGCGAGGGTGTGGAGGGCGAGGGAACGAGCGCTGCGGCGTTGCGGCGTTGTCGGAGGCTGAAGTTATCGCGCGCGCAGCTTTCGGGTGAAGTCGCGAAAAATAAATGCGGGTCGCGCGTGTCTGGAGGTGCGCAATACAGTACGTACACTGTAATCTTACCGTACTGCGCCGCGAGGGTTGAGCTAAGCCAGAGCGGACATACATACGGGGGCGTGGATCAGCCAGCGCAGGCCACACCGACGACAACTTATAAGCAGAGCCATGCTGCTTGTGTTTCCCTGCGGACACGGTGGCAGTCCTCATGCTGACCTTTTAAATACACGGATAGCATAAAGTTCAAGCCAGCAAGGTGACGTACTAAAAAGGATCCCAGTAACCTTCCGATCCCTCCCATCCTCTTCGTGTCATCACCTACATCCGAACACTTCAACATCAAAAGCAAACCGTTAACAGTGCCCCCATGGAAAGGATATTAACCATCCTCATCACCACAGTCGAGTACGGCATTTGGCTTGAGCGAGACGTCCTAGGCCTACCTCCAAAGCTCCGCTACTTCCCCGAAGACAGAGCCGGGGGACTGCTGGCTGAGACTCCGTTCCTCGTCCCCATCACCCTCTGCAGTCTCGTTGTATTGCCTCTCGCCGAAGCTATCGACGGGTTCCCGTGGTTCTGGCGTCGTACGCTTAAGCAGGCGGCTGGTATTCTGTTCTGGTTCTGGGCTTGGGTTATTGCAGTGAGTTGACTCGGACTCGGGTGAGATGCGTGACTGGAGTGAGCTTGGCTGATCGTTTGACAGATGTATTCCATTCTTCCACGAAACCATGTTATATCTGTCCCGAATTAGTCTTCAAGAAACAAGTCCCAGTTTTCCACGTACATGCAGTTCACCAAGTCGATTCGTCGCTTTCCAAGGCCGACTAATACACGTAGCCTTGGAATCCACCCCCTTCCGCTTCCTCCTCACAGCGAATACCCACTACCCAGCCAGCTACTCCTTTCCATTACGCTCCAAGAATATTGATTCCAGACCATTCCGGGTGCCGCATATTCCTAGAGAAGTGTATCTCCCAGTCGTAGTGCCTCCTGGGCTCCTGAATCTGAAGCCATGCAGCGCCTCCACACCCATGAAGTTGCTCCCTCCTTTTATTTCTCTCCTTCTTTACCAGGAATATTCCATAATAATCGATATACTATCAACATATATTCCTTCAAACCCTTCTTCTTCTACGTCGTGCCAGCACTACGCCGTGCTTAAATATCACAGTATACACACTGTCTTAATACTGTGCAGTCAAGCTAAGCCGGAGCGTGATGGAGCACTGATAATGTTCGGACGACGTAAACCCGCTCCATCATCCCAATCCAAGCTGCCACCGCCGCCATCTCTCCGCCAACTCGCACGCCCGCCCGCCCACAGCGGCTCCACCACGCAAACAGCCACGCCCCCCGACGAACATGGATCGGAGAAACCCCCGCGACACCGACCGCTGAACCAAGAGACCACGAACCCGCCCGGCAAGCTCGCCGACCAAGAGCCCCGCGTGGGGTAACACCTCGTGACGATGTGCGTACGCGCCGGGGCAGAGCAGGAGCACCCTCGCAGCTGGCTGACCGTGGGCGCAGGTTCGAGAAGTCGCTGTACGACCTCATCCGGGGGTTGAGGAACCACAAGGGCAATGAGCGCGAGTACATCCAGAACTGCCTCAAGGAGTGCCGCGCGGAGATCCGGGGCTCGGACATGGGTATGCTGCCCCTCTCGACACACCATGCCTGCGTTGGCGCCCGCGGCGTGAGGATTACTGACGGGCTCTCCCAGATCTCAAGGCGACGGCGCTCCTGAAACTGATATACCTCGAGATGGTCGGCCACGACATGTCGTGGGCCTCGTTCAACGTCCTCGAGGTCATGTCCTCGCCAAAGTACCACCAGAAGCGCGTCGGATACCTCGGCGCCGCGCAGAGCTTCCGGCCGGACACGGAGGTCCTGATGCTGGCGACGAATCTCCTCAAAAAGGCATGCGGCCCCCCCGAACGGCGCGCCGGCTCAGAGGAAAGCTAACCGGTTGGGCAGGACCTCTCCGCTACCGCGATACCCGTCATGTCGCTGCCGATCGCAACCCTCCCGCACATAATAACACCCTCGCTGGCGCTCTCCGTGCAGACCGAGATGCTCACACGCCTCGGCCACTCCCACCCGAACGTGCGCAAGAAGACCATCGTGACGCTGTACCGCCTCGCGCTCGTTTACCCCGAGACCCTACTAGCGGCGTGGCCGAAGATCAAGGAGCGGCTTATGGATAAGGAGGAGGACCCCAGCGTCACTGCTGCCATCATCAACGTTATCTGCGAGCTGGGGTGGCGGCGACCGCACGATTTCTTGCCCCTGGCGCCTAGGCTGTTCGAGCTCCTAGTGGATGGGGGGAATAACTGGATGGCTATCAAGCTGATCAAGCTCGTGAGTTTCCTGGAGATGAACCCCGTTGTGGGCGACGGCTAACGGGTCTTAGTTTGCTACACTTACACCCCTGGAGCCTCGATTAGTACGCAAGCTGCTGCCCCCTCTCACAGAAATCATCCGCACCACACCAGCCATGTCACTTTTATATGAGTGTATAAATGGTATTATCCAGGGCGGAATCCTTGGGAGTGCAGATGACGTATCGGGAAGAGAGGAGATCGCGTCTCTGTGCGTTGACAAACTACGGAGTATGATATTGGTCGACGGCGATCCGAACCGTAAGTCTTCCAACTAAGCGGCTGGGTATTTGTGTCTAACTATGAGCCAGTAAAATACGTGGCGCTCCTGGCCTTCAACAAGATCGTCGTCACGCATCCCTTCCTCGTTTCGCAGCAGGAGGACGTAATCCTGGAGTGCATCGACAGCGAGGACATCACCATCCGGATCAAGGCGCTAGACCTTGTCCAGGGTATGGTCTCGTCGGATAACCTGGTCTCCATCGTCAGCCGCCTCATGAAGCAGCTGAGAGCCAGCCAGCCGTCGAGGCTGAACCAGGACCCCGGCAACGAGTGGGTTGGCGACTCGGATGACGACGCCAATACCAGCCCTCCGAGGCAGTCTGTCAGCGAGGCCCTATTGCCCGAGGAGTACCAGGTCGATATCATCGGCCGGATCCTTCAGATGTGTTCTCAGAATAACTATAGCAGTGTCGTCGACTTTGACTGGTACCTCGACGTACTGACCCAGCTCGTCCGGATGGCGCCCGCGCCCCGGTCGTCGGAGCTGCAGGAGGACAACCTCTCGGCGACTGCTGCCGACGTGACCGAGACTGTCGGCAACGAGCTGAGGAATGTCGCGGTCAAGGTTAGAGCCATGCGGGGCTCGGCCGTCAGGGCGGCGGACCTGATCGTCCAGCAGCTCCTCCTCGAGACACCCTCTGAGCAGCACGTCTCATCGGCGGCGCTGAAGTCGATAGCGTGGATGCTGGGAGAGTACGCCACGTCACTAGCAGACCCCGATGCGACGATCGGCTCCATACTGCGGCTTGTGCCGAGGACGTCATCCCCTGGAATACTAACCACGTCGCTCCAAACCGTCATGAAAATCTTTGCGCTTATCGCGGGCGATTCCTACCAGCCCTGGACGGCCGAGCGGAAGAGCCGCATATCGCTCCTCATCGCCCGGATAGTCGACACGCTAGAGCCGTTGGCGCAGCACCCCAGCCTGGAAGTCCAGGAGGGGGCCGTGGAGTTCGTCGAGCTCCTGAGGCTCACCTCCGAGGCCGTGAACGGCCACGCGCCGTCGACGGACGAGATGGAGCAGGACCCGCCCCTGCTTCTCACACAGGCCATACCGTCGCTCTTTGCGGGCTGGGAACTCAACTCCGTCGCAATCGGGGCGCAAGCGAACGTCCCGATGCCGGAGGATCTAGGCCTAGACGAGCCGATACACCCCGACTTAGAGGGCCTCCTCTCGCAGGCGGACATGCCCTTCCTAAAGGCCGAGGAGCCGGACGAGTTCGACGCGTACTACCACCAGAAGCCGGCCCCCACCTCTGTATCCTCCGAAACCGCCCTCCCGGCCATCGCGCGCCTAGGCGAGGCACCCGAGGAGTTTACGTCGTCGTACCAGCAGCAGGCGGCGGAGGAGACGTACCTCGACCCGGACATCCTCGCGCGGCGGAGGGCCGAGCGCGAGGAGCGCACGCGCGACGACCCGTTCTACATCGGCGGCGAGAGCAAGCCGTCGACGCCGACGCCGATTCACCGGATCATCCAGTCGTCGAACGAGCAGGAGCTCGACATCGACTCGATACCCATCATGCAGCTCGACATCGACAAGCTGGCCTCCGACGCCGCGGCCCCATCTAAGCGGGACGCGCGGCCCGCGCCTCGGCGCCCGCAGATCGTCGTCGCGGCGGACGAAACGCTCTCTGGCTCCGGGCGCTCGACGCCGCGGCATGACGACGACGAGTCGCGGCGGAGGAGGAAGGGGATACTCCGGGTCCCGGCGTCGGCGCTCGGGGATCTGAATCTGGAGGGTGCGCCGGCGGAGGATTTACGGGCGAAGGATGACGAGGAGATGGCGAGGGCTATGAAGGAGGTTGAGAGGTTGCGGCTCGAGATGCAGAGGGCCAACGAGAGGGTCGGGGTTGCGGAGGGGGTTGATGCGGGCGGCACGGTTGTCAAGAAGAAGACGAGGAAAAAGAAGAAGGATGCGGAGAAAGGGAACGGGGAGGGTGCGGTGGGGGGTGAGGGGGAGGGCAGCGTAGTCAAGAAGAAGAAGAAAAAGAAGAGGCCGGTGGAGATCCAGGAGTGATCATCTTGCATCTTTTGGGATGGGATTATAGAAGACGGACGTCACTCGCATTGCATGGGGTGCAGTAAATGGGAAAAACGTTTTCTTGCTTGACTCGGTACACATATACATTTGGCATTTCGTAGGCAAGTGATATAGAGCGGCATGAAGCATGAAAAGCACCAGGAAGCATCATGAAAAGTACATGTATGCTCGAAAAAAGTCCCGCAGCTGGGGGGAATAAAGGAACCCAAAAAAGAAGTCGTGCCAGACTGCTCATTCCCCCTCTCCTAAAAACAAGCCAGGGAGAACCCAGGGGAAAGAAAGAAAAAAGAAGGCCAAACCAAAAACAGGGAAAATGTAAGCTCGTTCCAAAAAAAGGCTTCGCTTTCATACATGTTTTCACGCAAGACCCAATACCACAGCCGTCCCAACCCCATTTCCAAGGCCCCTTCGTTCCCGTAAGCCAAATCAATTCATACACAAGCGTTAAAAGATGTATCCCTTCACATGGAGACTCGGGGGGGAAAGAAGTCCCCTAGTCCTCCATGGGCTTGTCCTCGAGCGTGACGCCCCGCGTCGGCGTCCCCGCGCGAGGCGTCGAGTCCTGCGAGAGGTTAACCGGCAGCCTCCGTCCGCTCGAGAAGCGCGCCGCGCTGCGCGTGAGGCTGTTTCGCTTCTCGACGGGCGACTGCGAGAGTGAGTGGCGGGGCGAGTCCGTCTCGGACTTTGCCTCGCCGTTGGGCGACTCCGCGGTGGCTGGCGCGGGCGCGGGGGCGGGGGCGGGGGCGGGGGCGGGGGCCGGCTCGCCGCCCGGCACCTCGAGGCTTTGCCTGTTGCTGCCCATGCTGCCTAGGCTAGAGCGGTGGCGCTCCGTCTGCACGCCGGAGCCGGCGATGGGGAACCGCGTCTCCGGGCCGCCGGTGGAGCGGTCGCGCCGGTGGCCCCGGGCAGGCGCGGGGCTCGACGCCCGGCCGCGGGGACCCCCGTGCGACTTCTCGAGCAGCAGCCTGTTCCGCTCCTCCATGTTCGCCTTGCGGTTGCTCTCGTCCGTGCTGATGGCGCGTGGGCGGGCCGGCGTGCGGCCCAGCGTGCCGTTGTATCCCGGCGTCGACATGCGCTTCAGCTCGTTGAAGATGGCGTCCTTGTGCGCGAAGAGGTCGCGGATGAGGCGGTACACGTGCTTCTCCTCGAGCGTGAGCGACGTCTCGGTCTTGGGCCGGAGGATGCACGGGGCGATGTTCGTGGCCAGGGCCGCTATGTAGTCCTCGTCGGCGGAGGTGAGATCGATGAGGCGCGTGAAGTGGTTCATGCAAGCATCTAGGGTGGCGATGTTGGCGAGGCGCAGCTGCGAGAGCGTCTGCTGCAGGACGGCGACTCGCGCTCCGTCGACGGTATCGGGGGAGGTGTTGGAGTATATGGTCCGGATGATCTCGTACACATGGGATGATATCAGGGAGTCTATGGGACTGATTAGCGAAAACCACACAGAAAAGCGTACCGAATCAAACTCACCAGGCAGCTCGAGCAGATAGAGCTTGAGCAAGCTTGCAACAGTCGGAACGTCGAAGCCTTCAAAGGCCTCGGGGGTCACCGGCTTCCCATTGTTCACCCGGGAGCGCAGCTTGTGGGTCCGGGCAAGCGGCACGTCGACAAGCCAGACCCCTCGCATCGCCTCGTCATCCTCGAGGTCCGGGTAATGGTTGTCGAGGTAGGTCAGGATCGTGGTTACGATGCTCGGCACCCGCTTCCTATCGGAGCTCGCACGAGCCTCGAGATCGACGCCAAAGGTCTGGTCGTCGACCCTGTTGTAGTAGTTTGAATAGACGGTTACCTTGGGGATGAAGCTCCCGGTGCGGTAGGTCTCGATAAGGTAGCGGAGATCGTTCGCCGGCTGGACGGCCTCCTGGAACAGCAGCATGTTGTCAACGGTCGACTGGAGGCTCGGGATGACGTTGCCAACGGTCCCGGAGAAGTCGAGGAGGACGGTCTTGATCGCTTTTAGCCGGTCTAGCTCACACCGCTCGAGGAACTTCAGGTGAAGGAAAACCGTCTGCTCGACGTCGCAGCGCATGTCGTCCAGCTTCTGGACGGCGGCCTTGTACCGCTCATCCGCCTCCTTCGCTTCCCTCGCCAGCTTCTGACCCGGGGTCTCGTTGGGATGCTGGTTGTTGAGCACGTTCCAGTTATTCAGGTATTCGCTGACGGTGCCGACCACGGGGGAGTCTGAGCCTTCGGAGGCTGGCATCGAGAAGGTCCTCGCGGGGGCCTTCTTCTCAGGGACGCCGGCGATGACGAAAGCGACGGAGCGCCATTGGTAGGACATCCTCGAGCTGTTGGCGAAGGTGTTGCCCACGTTCCCGACCAGGCGTAGGAAGCCGTTGGTCACCAGGTCCTGACCTATGCGCTCGGCATAGCTGATGCTCGAAACGCCCATGTGCCGTTGCAGATACTCCACAATGTCGGTTCCAGCAGAGGTATTCTGGTAGGTGCCGAGAATGGGGACCTTGGTCTCGCCGAGCTTGATGGTGGTAAGCATCTGCTCGAGGACCTTCTTCAGGTTCTCCCTCGTGTACACTTCGTCGCCAATCTCGTACGTCTCCTCGTCCATCTCCTCGTTCTCCTCCTTGGTATCGGTATCGACCTTGATCTCGGGTACGTTCTTCGGGCTCGACTCGGGGTCCGGGAAGGCAAGCTTGTTCTCCTCCTCGAGGTCTTCGAGGATCCGGCACTTGTTCAGATAGTTGCTCCTGAGCTTCTTGACGACCTCGGCTTGTCGGTCGTGGGTCTTGATTCGCGCTTGTAGCTCGTTCTGGGACTCTTGGACGCGGGCTTCGTGGGCGTCGCACCAGCGCGAAAAGGGATTGACGACGAGGTCGCGGATGTTTTGCGCAATCCTCCTGTGGTTACTGCCGGCGTCCTCCATGTTCGTGCGAACACCGTCGAACGCCTATGACGACCCCCTGGTTAGCCGGACCCAAGCGTTGGCCGATGTTGCTCTGGCTCGTGCTTACCTTCCTTACGCTCGCGCCGTCATCCTTGGAGAAACCACCCGATATCTTGTCCGCAGCCGGGGTGATGTCCCCCAGGCGCTGGCCATAGGTCTCCTCGGCCTCTGCCCGCAATCGCGCAATGGTGAGGATCTGGCGGTTCTCTTGGACGCCTTGGTTGAGTTTGCCGAACAAGACGCCGAGCCCTAGAATCGCACGGTCAGTCTGCCGATGGAGCAATGGCGGGAGTGAGAGCCGAGTGCGTAGATGGGAAACGCACCTGCGGCATAGTCTGTCGACCAGAACGACTCTGTGAAGCCCGTCATGGCGGGCGAATGCGCTTGGCTAGGTGGCAGGTCGCCCGGCGGTTGTAGGAATGATCGGTGGCGCGCGTCGAAGCTTGCGATAGCCGCCGGACTTTCGCTCGGGCGGGGACGAGGAGTGCGTATTTGTTCGTATCGGTGGTTGGGCGCGACTTCGTCTGGGGTGCCGCGATTCGAGTAAGGAGTGACGAGGCGAAATTATTTCGTCCCGAGCAGACGGCGGCGGAGATGTCAGGCGCAGCTAGAGGTGAGCTGCAGGTCGTGAAACAGGGCAAATGAGCGTCAGCTCCGTGCTGCGGCAGGGACCCTGGGCGCCCCGGGAAGCCCACCAAGGATTTGACAGGGGCCGGACGCTGGCGTTTGGAGTGTGGCAGTGACGCAAGCGCACCGACCAACGGAGCGGCCTTGGTACGCTCGGCCGGTCGCTTGAAAAATGGGCAAAGAGGCAGCGACGTGGGCGTCAAGACACGTCTCTCCCTGAGACAGGGCACCAGGAGGCGTATGGTTTACAGAAGGGGGCACACAAAGGAGACGAGTTGAAGCGCATCTCAGTTGTCGCATAAAGATGGGACGGACGGCGCATCGGGCGCAGAGGCTGGGGACGACCCCTAAATGACGGCTTATCTAAGGCGGGGCCTGGGTCCATCCTCCTCGTATTCTGGCTGTGAGGGAACCCACTCGAACAAGATCTGCGCACTTATCCAATGAACTCACGCCTCACACTTGTACGTACTCCGTACACTCACTCGGTCGGCTTCTTCCGTTCGTACAATACGCGGAGAGACGGCTCGGAGGCCGAGTTTTCTCAACGTGAGGATTGTGTTGCTGCGAAGGCGCCGAGACGGCGAACCCACTTGCACCAAGGCCCGGTCGTATCGGCAGGGGACCGGCGTATGAACCGTTGCGCCACGGACTGCGCTTCCCGGCGACAAAGTTCCCCTGACCAAACTAGCTTCGAGGCACCAGGGACGCCGCTGGCTGACGACCGTACAGCATCGTAGCACAGCTCGAACAGGACGCTTCGGATGTTATGTATCACCGATTCCCGCCTCTACTCGTCCCCCAAGTAATAGATCTGGGGGGTTCATCGTAGAACATCGGTGCTTGCTGTCGGGATGCCGCCGCCGTTTGCTAACAGAGTGATGAGAGCATTTGACGCTGATGTCGTATTAGTCATTCATCTCAACTCTATACAAGTACTTGTAGTGACCCTCCGCGATTCCACCCTCATCTCACGGACGCCTCCGTTCCCAAACCTACGTGGATAATATGTGAAAATGGGTTTCGCAAAAGAAAAACGTTCCTATCTTCCGTCGTCTGTGGCACCGGAGCCTCGGGCACACGAGACCAAGGGGAATCTCGACAACCCCCGGCGTCACCTCACGAGGAGGCGCATTCTTGCTCTCCTGCTGCTGCTGCTTCCCATCACCCTTCTGTTGCGCCCAGTGGCCTCCAGGTATAAGCCGACCCTTCCCCCGTCACACGGGAAGGGCCTCGGGTCCGCGCCTGCGCCTCTCTCAGTGGAAGACCGTGTCCGGCGCATTCTTTCCGAGACCCCATTAATAGGTAGCTCCAACTCCGTCTCCGTCGCGTCTCCACTCCAGCTCACCCCGGCTTCTGGGCTCTACTATCCAAGATGTGTACTAATGAGACTCAGATGGACACAATGACATGGCCATCCTCGTCCGCGCCATTTACAACAACCACATCTACGATTCCAACTTTACAGAGCCTTTTGAGCAGGGCGGCCTGGCCGGCCATGTTGACATCCCCCTGTTGAGGGAAGGCATGAACGGTGGCTTCTTCTGGAGTGCCTTCGTCCCATGCCCGGAGAAGGGCGACGATTTCTCGGACGAGAACTATGCTGCCAGTGAGCCTCCACCAACGCGTCTGATGGGATCTCTCTTGCGGCCATGACTGACTCGTTTATCTAGGCGTTGCTTTCACGCTGCAGCAGATTGACGTGATTAACAGGCTCAAGGACGCCTATCCGGATGATTTCTCTGGAGCAGTAGACAGCAGCAACGCGCTAGCCGCTTTCAAGGATGGCCAGTTCATCTCGCCCCTCGGGATCGAGGGCCTCCATCAGATCGGTAACTCCGTCGCCAACCTCCGGCTGTATCACGCCCTCGGAGTGCGATATGCCACCCTCACTCACAACTGCCACAACAAGTTCGCCGACGCCGCCGTCCTGGAGAATCCGATTCGGAAGGCGGAGCCGAGGTGGGGCGGTGTGAGCTCCGAGGGGCGGAAACTCATCCGGGAGATGAATAGAATGGGCATGTTCGTTGACATTTCGCACACAAGGTACGTCTCATCTATTTAGTTGGATATTTTAGTGAGATATTAACATCGACTACCAGCGAGGACACGCAGAGGGACATCTTAGGAGACGGCGCCGGCTGGTCCGGGAGCGAGGCCCCCGTCATCTACAGTCACAGCTCCGCCTACAGCATCTGCCCGCACCCGCGCAATGTCAAGGACGACGTCCTCGAGCTCGTCCGTGACAGAAATTCTCTGGTCATGGTGAACTTCAACCCGCCCTTCATCTCCTGCGCCGAGTCCGACAACCCGAACGGGATGCCCGACTACGTTCCCGAGACCGCCACCCTCGACCAGGTGGTCAGGCACATCATGCACATCGGGGACCTGATCGGCTACGACCACGTCGGGGTCGGGAGCGACTTTGATGGAATCGAGGAGGTCCCGAAGGGGCTGGAGGACGTGTCCAAGTATCCCGATCTCGTCGCGGAGCTGCTCCGCCGAGGCGTGAGCGACGAGGACGCGGCCAAGGTCGTGGGAGGCAACCTTTTGCGTGTGTGGACGGACGTTGACGCCGTGGCTCGCCGAATGCAAGCCGACGGCGAGCTTCCGTTGGAGGATGACCTCCCCGACGTGGCTTTCGAGTAACTAGATTTGGGTAACTGAGCGGTTGCGCCTAGATGTAGAACTAGATCAAGACCCAGCATTCCAGAGTTTATAAAGATGTAGTTTTACACAGTTCCTGGCGACGTGGATTATCGCCGCCCTCTATACTCTCATTGCCACCAGTCTGGTTGGCACAATCGTAATGTACAAGGCCATCAGGCCGTCACCCCTTCTAGACACACGTCCCGCGCCAGAACGCCCCAGCACCACGGCCGAGTATCTCCACCCTGGCAAACGTGAACAGCCCACCGCATGCATCTCCAACTCAACCCCTCCGATCCATCCGGTTCAGCTTCCTCGCCGTATAGATCTGGTTCTTCGTCCTCTGTCCCCGAACCGGCAGCCCCATCGCGTGTCTCCTCCCCCGATAACTTCCCATGTCCTTCAACCTCCTGATATTCTCCTGCAGAACCCGCCGCGCGTCGTTTTCGATCTTCATCTGCGACAACTCGGCCGTGAGGGCCGTGACGGTCTTGGCGGACAGAGAGCCGACCTTTGCGAAGGGGAAGATGGAGTATCGGGCCATGATCTTCGCGGACGAGGTGGGGCCCAGGGCGTAGAAGCACTCGAGGGCTTTCTAAGGGTGGGCGTTAGTGGGAGCTGGTCCGGGGGTGGCTTCGCGGACGGGACGAGGGTACCTTTACGGGCATGCCCCCGGAGAAGTTGACGCCTAGAATGAAAACCTGGGAGCTGTGAGTGTCTGGCTGTGGTTTGGAACTGGTAGGGTGGTCAAATAGCATACCATGTTGACGATTGGTCTCCTTCCGCTTGGTCGCTTTGTCGGGTGAGTCGAGGTCGGAATCGCACCAGAGTCTCGTGCGTCTAGATCACAATTTTGAGGCGCTCGCGATGGAAAAGTTCAGCCACGCTTCGATACTAGCCACAGACAAGGCGCGGGTTGTGATTGGTGGGCTTTAGTAAGCCACGGCTCTGTGCTGCCGGTACATCTGAAACGCAGCTTAGTGTGGGGTGCCACTGCCAGCTTCAGTATAGTACCCAGTTAGCTGTCCTCAACAGTACTTAACACCACCCTCTCCTCCCCTCGGTGTCCTCCCTGCATCACCAATTCCCCTCTGAAACCAATCCCCACACTCATCAGCCGCCGCAAAACCGCCGCCAAAATGCTCACCTTCAGGAGACTCTTCGTCTCCGCGGCGCTCCTCCTGGGGCTCAGCCTCCTGTTCGTCGCCCAGCCCGTCGAGGCGGCCAAGGGCCCCAAGATCACGCACAAGGTCTACTTCGACATCACTCAGGGCGACGAGCCGCTCGGGCGCGTCGTCATGGGCCTCTACGGCAAGACGGTCCCCAAGACGGCCGAGAACTTCCGCGTCCTCGCGACCGGCGAGCAGGGCTTCGGCTACGAGGGGTCGAGCTTCCACCGTGTTATCAAGCAATTCATGATCCAGGGCGGTGACTTCACCAAGGGTGATGGCACCGGCGGCAAGTCGAGTACGTTGTTATCGCCATTCCCTTGCAATGCGCAAGCTCCAGTTGCGGATAGGGGTCGAGACTAACATTGTGTTACACAGTCTACGGCGACAAGTTCCCCGACGAGAACTTCAAGCTCAAGCACACCAAGCCCGGCCTCCTCTCCATGGCCAACGCCGGCAGGGACACCAACGGCTCGCAGTTCTTCATCACCACCGTCGTCACCTCGTAAGGAACCTCCCAATGGCGATTACCTTGCTGCATATCGCGATACTAACAACGGTCCTGCAGGTGGCTCGATGGCCGTCACGTCGTCTTCGGCGAGGTCGTCGAGGGCTACGATGTCGTCGAGAAGATCGAGCAGACCCAGACTAAGCCGGGCGATCGCCCCGTCGAGCCGATCAAGATCGCTAAGTCCGGCGAGCTGCCCGTCCCCGATGAAGGTATCCACATGGAGCTTTGAGTTTCCCAGGCCCGTTCCGACGCCCCGAATACATACACACTACATACACGGACACACGGGAACCTGTCTCCCTCTGAATATATAAAAGCAGATTGATTTCCATGTATATCAAGCAGTTTCTGTGTTTCAGGTGGAGGTTGGAGCTTTTTCCTGTGCATCTGTCATCTCATCACTCGTCATCCGCTCCGTACTTAAAAGAAGAATACGCTGATTCGTATCCCTTACCCACCGCAGATGAATTTGGCTCCGCCCAGTGGGCCTCCGGCGTGAATGCCGAGGAATCCCCCCTAGAGCTCGAGGACGACTCGCTCGGCACTCCGTTCCTGCGTAAGGTTGCCATCTTTGTCGTCGCCCTCGGCCTTGTAGGTGTCTACATCCGGACGCGAAGCAGCGGGCGCAGCAACTATGAGAAGCAGGGATAAGTACCTATGGGAAGGGTGGGACTGGCAATTGGTGCGATTTTCAAATTGTAGAACTACCGGAGGTAAACCATTGAGGTGTTGGGCGGTCAGTAGGTGTAATCTGGACTACTAGACTAATCGGCGAGGAACTCGAGTGACGCTATCATGTAATATGGGGAGCGCAAACCCGCGATCGTGGGGTCTGCACGTGACGTAAATTTGGAGGGGAATTTCATCGCAACCTCAACTTACAGTCAACTTGAGCGTGAGAGAAGAAAAAGAAAACGCCGTGCTGAGCCTACCTCATAAGACACACTCGAATAACGACATTTCGGACCTTGATCAAAACCTCAGCCTCAGCCTCTGTTTCCAAATCTTGCTACCCTCCCAAAAAGGCAAAAAAATGAGGGTCCTGAATCTCAATTTCCTCTCTTGCGCCGTCAAGGCCTGCAAGGCCACCAACAAGGCGTTCCCGCTGCACCCCAAGGACGCGGAGCTCGCCGAGGACGACGAGGTGGCGTACAAGCCCGAGATCCTGGTCTCGATACTCCCGCGGCTGGACTGGGAGGCGCTGAGGACGACGTGCACCGAGGTGAGTCCAGTCGCGCTGCACACTTAATCACTCCCCACCGCCATAACCTTCATATGCTTCATATTCATACATCCATCACATCATTACTCGTCACTCGAAAACCTCGTGTCTTGGAATGAGAATGCTAACGAGCCATCCAGCTCGGCTTCCCCCAGCTCCCCGAGGAGGCCCCCACCGCCGAGGCCCTCAAGACGGACGAGAAGCTCGCGGCGGACCTCCACAAGCTGCTCATGGAGACGCACCTTGTCGAGGGGAAGCTCGCGTGCGGGAACTGTGGCCACGAGTATCCCATCCGCGAGGGGATAGCCAACTTTTTGCTCCCGAGCCACCTCGTGTAGGGCGACCTTGAGCAGCTCGGCAGCGAGGGGCTGGTTCGTTTGCGGGTGGTTGGGTGGGCATGTGGCAGGGTTGGGGAGCATGGGATTTGGCGCTGGGCGTTTGGGTGTGCAAAAGTTCTAAAGGTCTAGGAGCGTGCATGGGGCTTATTTCACGAGGGGCATGCTGCGGGTGGGTGTAACGGACACCGGTTGGTTAGGATACGACAATGTTGGGAAGCACACAGCCTCAGGGCCTCCGTATTCAACCAAAAGCAAAGCATCCTCTTACAAGTCAATCCCAAGACTAGAGCAATCTAACAAAGAAACTCCTGTAATATCCCTCGCTGGCCCGCCAATAGCACCTCTATTACCTCCAGGGTATCGCAACCTTACTGCTGCTTCTTCTGCGCAGCGGGCCCCATCTCCTTCGAGAAAGCCCCGTACGGCAGGTCAATGCCGGAAAGGCCGCTGACACCGAAGCTAAGGATGGAAATGAGTATCACCGAGACGAGAACCGTCATGAAAATGGCTAAGACTAGCGATTAATATTGGAACATCCAGTGTCCGGGAAGGGGCGTTAGACATACCAGCATTGAAGAACTCGTACTTCTCGAAAAGAGACCTGGTGTCCCGCTCCTTCTCGTCCCTCTTCTGATGGGGCGAGGGGCTGACACCCCGCTTCAGCTCCGCATGTACGGGGGAGGCCTCGAGCTTCGTGGCCTCAGCGGGAGTCGTCAGGTACACGATCGTGTAGGAGTCCTCGGCCTGAATGGCCCTGAGGGGCTCCCCTAGGATATAATCTAGAGGGTATCAGTATCTTCTGCATCCCACGCCTATCATGGTTGTGAGACATGAAACGAACCGTTGTCCGCGAGCCTGCTGGAGCTATCCTCCGACGGGAGAGCCGGCAGCTTAAACTCCTCCAGCTGGGGTGTCTTGTCCGCCTTCGCGCACCCATCGTTGATGGACTGCACAACCTCCGAGAAGGATACCTCGCCGGCCACGCTGGCAACGGTCCATCTCGCCGCCACACTCTCGTGCGACAAGGCGCGCTGCAGGTTGGGAGCCGACTGGCTATTGGCGCCGCGAAGCTCGTCGGGGTTAAGGTGCGGCTGGTGCACCACAAGGTACCGGTCCGTGGGGCATGTCGATAGGAAGTCCTTCGCCGTCTGCTCTACGTGCGAGCTCGTCTGTAGCTGCTCCTGACCGGGGGCATCGGTGAACCTGTCGGGGCAGAAGCTCTGGTTAGTCGCTGGCTGGCTAGCTTGATGGGCGGCGGGGGGGGTGGACGAACTGCGCGGTGGAAAGGAGGACGAAGGGCGACGTGTCAGAGAAGGCCGATGCTGCTGTGCAGAGCGCTAGCGCTCCGGCGGCGTATGAGAGACGCATGGCTGGGTATAGCAACTCGATGTCGGGATCGAGGTTGATGGATGTCGCCTAGGTCAGTTCAGCGGCGGCCTTGAAGCTCCGTGAGTCGCGAGTCGCTGATGTTGGCCTTGTATTACATAATGCATATCATCATACCTCGAAGCATGTGCACCTTGACACACGCAAAAGCACCCTACGCGGAGCATCTTGCTGCCAAAAACTTACTCCATTGAATGAATCTTGGATATATTACCGCTTAGAAGATATACTTGTGGCCGTGAATATCTCGAGGCATATTGTCACTTTCCTCACCTTACCCAGTGGAAAGGGCGGTGTTTTGCCCGAATAGCCAGGTGTTGCCAGAGGTGTGCGCCTGGCGTCGCAGACTTACAACCTCGAAATTTCGTACTGCACGATATCTCAGCGTCTTCGCGAACCCACCGACTTCACAAAGCACGCCCCTTCCACCAATCTACTTTTTTCCGACGCGCGGAAATACGTCAGTACAAGATGTTCGCCCAGCCTAGGCCGAAGAAAAGCATTCTCCCGCCACCGGTGAAGAAGCGCAAGACCGAACATGCCATCGAAGAAATCAGCTTCGACACCGACGCCCGCCAGGAATACCTGACTGGGTTCCGCAAGAGGAAACTCCAGCGCGTGAAGCGCGCGCAGGAGGAGGCCGAGAAGAGGGCAAAGGAGGAGAGGAGGGAGATACGCAAACAGGTATGGAGGACGGGGTGGCTGTGTTCCGACAGCCAATATTTCCCCGTGTAGGACTGGTGATTAACGCTCTACGTACAGGTGAGGGAACGGAGACAGCAGGAGGTCGAGGACCACGTACAGCAGGTCAACAAGATGCTCCGAGAGTCCGAGGCAGCTGGCGCCTTCGTCGAAGAGTCGGACGACGAGGAGTGGGGCGGTTTCCAGGACCCTCCAGAACCGGAGATCGTAGACCACGAGGACGAATACATAGACGAGGACAGGTACACCACGGTGAAGGTCGAGTCGGTCTCCGTTACAAGAGACGGCCTAGAACGGCCCAAGCTAGAATCGTCGGACGACGAGGAGAAGAAGGAACCGGAGACGGAGGAGAAGGAGGAGAAGAAGAAGAAGCCCAAGGCGCCCAAGAAGAAGAAGTTCAGGTACGAGTCGAAGGTAGAGAGGCAGCTCTCGCAACGGAAGATAAAGGCGAAGGCGAGCAAGGCGAAGGCAAACAGGCTATAGTTGGGGAACAGAATGAGTTCGTCTACCAGAAACAAGAGACACTTCAGCCCACGACTCTCTTACAAGACGCGGCCTGCCTAGCTATGAAACCCAGAAGCTCGTTGACACTCGTGTCGATCCGAGCCGACATGATGGATGTTTCGCCCATCCCCGCGATGCTTCCCGCCTCGAAGACTGACAAAGCTCCCCCGGAACCACACTCGCCCGAGCTTCCCGTGTCGCTGACAATATTTGCATGCCCTTGGGGATCGCCGTTTGTACTCGCCAGATCAGATGGCACCAATCTCCCGCTGGAAATCCTCGATCTCCTTCTGGGCCTCGCCGTACTTCTTTGACATCTCCTCGTACTTGGTCTCCCACTGGTCACGCTCGTTCTCGAGGGCCTGCACCTTTCGCTCGAAGTGCCCAGCCTTGACGTCGGTCTGTCGAAGTCTGCGGGAAATATCGTCAGATTCCGCTGGCTCGTTTTCAAACCGTTGCGATCGCATAGGAACAGCAACCGCGTACGACATTTTGAGGGAAAAGGCGGTGTGCAGGGAGATGGTGGACGTACTTCTCGTTAGCCTCACGGAGCGTCTTGTCGGCCTCCTCGGCCTCCTCCTCGAGGAGCTGTAGTCTTCTCTGGAGGGCCTCGTTCTGCGTCAAGGAGCCACTTCCCTCATCGGCGAGCTTCTTGTGCTTGTCCACGTCGCCCTCGAGCTTCTCGACCTGGCCCTCGAGGACGCCGTTCTTGTGCTGGAGGGACGTAATCTCCTGCTCCTTGGAGAGGCTCTCCTGCTCGAGCGCCTTGATCTTGGCCTGGAGCTCCTCAACCTTGCCGTTCGCGGTGTCCGCGTCCAGGCGGAGCTGGTTCATTTTCTGTTCGCAGATGGCATCGGTTAGCGGTCGAGCTCTAGGGGCTTAGTTAGGGGGTTGCTTGGCCCCAGGGGGAATGCCCCTCCACAAGGGTCTAGGCGGGGTATTCGTCGTGGCTAGATACCTCCTTGATGCGGTCCATGGTTGGCGGTAATTTATCGTGGTTCAAGGAAAAGGGCGATGGAGATGGGTTTCGAGAGTTCGAGCTAATCGAGGATTCGGCGGGCGAGGAGAGGACGGGAGATGGCGACCTTGACGTTATACGATGACTTGGTAAAGAGGGGAGTGGAGGAGCCGTTCATAACTGGTAGTGCCCCTCCACAGTGTAATTTACGGTGCTCCGCAGGCAACCCTTTTTTGATGACTGGGGGGTCCAGCAGTGCAATCAGAGAAGGCAGCCTCAGGTCCCGCCTGATCGACAAGGGGGCCGTTGCCCCATCAACCAGCATGGTCCGTGCATAGTCACCGTTGTGGAATCCTTGTCACGGCTCACTAGCTGTCCAGGACCCATTCCCAACCTTGCACTGAAGACTGAACTCGGTAATTACTTCAGGCCACCCCGGGGAAGAATCATCTATCAACGTCACCAATAATTACGCGATCCACCGCCGAAAAGGGGCTTTTTTCTCTTCCAACGGGCGGCCACTTGTTGAGACGTGATAGGCCCGGCCATCACTTTCGTCGACGCGTATCGTTCGAACGACTGGTATCAGCGACAACTCTCCCTCGACGTCGGCGATATGCTGGCTGCACATCACGACCAGGAAAACTTGGTGCAGAGCCACCAGGTGCCGGCAAAGTCCGGATCACGGCAGCTCGCTCCCAAGACACCGGGGCCCCGTTACCCGAAGACTCCCTTGAAGATCCCGCTCAATGACGAAAACGTGCCCGTCACCGGCGGCAAGGGTATCCTGGGGGGCGGCAAGAACACAGCTACGAAGAAGCAGGCGCTGGCTACTCCAGTAGGTGAGTACGGGAGGCGGACGATATAATTCCCTGACGCATGGAGTGTAAACTAACCACGCGACGAGCAGGAACGCGGCAGCGCGCACCCCTCGGGAACAAGACGACCAATGCCAAAGCGAGGGCCGGCCCCGCCACGGGCGGCGTGAAGGACAAAACCAAGGACGTCGAGCAGAGCCAAACGAAACCGACCACCGTCCAGAAGCCAAGATTGAAGCCGGCCGGAACAGCACCAATCAAGCTAGACGTGCGAAGCGATCAGCGGGAGGCCGGCGAGCCCGAGATCGAATACATCCCTCCGCGACCCAAGGATCTCCCGTATGAGTCCGACGTCTTCCCCGATGACCTACTCACTTTTGACGGCCTGAAGCCGGAGAATCTTCTTCGCGGTTACTACGAACGCTACCACGATCCCGTCGACGAGAATGGCGTTCGGCTAAAGGACAGGAAGTTCGAGGAGAGACTTCAGAAGGCGCTCAAAGAGGGGGATGACCGGATCCTTCAAGACATCGAGAACACTGACTGGTCCGTTTCCGACATTCCCGAGACCAAGCCAGTCTCAAACGAGCCGCAGAGGAAGCCGGCGCTCAGCACAGCAACGAGGACAAGGCGGGTTGTAAACAGGGCACCGCCTACCCTTGCCTCCAGGAGGGCCGCGAGCGCCCTGTCGATGTCATCGACCGTCAGGGAGAAGAGGCCCCAGGCGCCTATTCAGCCTCGGAAGCCACGTTCCTTCCTGACTGGTAGGATCGCATCGAGGCCAGCCCCGCCAACCAAGCCCCAGCCCGAGAGCGTTGTCGGAAAAGCCGCCTCACGCAGCACATTGGGTTACTCGAAAGGCCGGTCTGCATTTTCGGCCATGCAGACCAAGCGGACGTTCTCTCGCGCAGCCTCGGCAGCATCCGTCGCTTCAGATCACTCCGACTTTACTATCACGCCGGCCAATTTCCACAAGACGCAGGAGGCCAAACCTCAGTTCCTCAGCATCTTCGACGCGGGAGAGGACTCGGACGACGACGGGTTTGGGAAGAAGGCCGACATCGACTTTGATGACGATGATGATTTCCAGCTGAAGCTGGAAGACTGAGGACCTTGACCATGGGCTATGCTGGCCCTAACGACTGGATGAGGGTGGGCAGGAATCGGCAAAGGAAATGAAGCTGGAGTTTGGTTGGCGTTGACGATGGCGTTACAAGGTGCAAACCCGGTATTCAGTACGGAATTGCTTTCTTCGGGACCTTGACGGAGAGGCAGTCTTTATTCGATGTATGAGTATTCAACTTCATGTTAAATACAGGGTAATTTTTGGAGTTCCTGTCGAATCGATGTCTGAAGTGTCTGAATCGTATCTCCATCTTAACACCGTCATGCACCTTTAAGAGGTGACAGGCCACCCCGTCCCAGCTGCCCGGTGCCGTCACTTGTCAGACCCCAGCCGCCCCACAAAGACACGGTACTAAATCACATGACCAAGTCACGGTCGCGACAAAATCTGGGTACCAAGAACATGACCAGCGGGAGATTGTCCATACTTTCATCCGAGCTCAGCTTCCCAAGACGCGATGGTTCAATGTACCTGGTACCTGTTTAGACCCGCCCCCTGCAGGTTCCCTAATGGAACTCCGTTGCAGGACCCAGATCGTCATCCCTGACCAGCGGACAATTCTCCATTGCTGAAGTCTAAAACCCCAACCTCGACGACTTTCCACCCTACTGTTCACAGCCATCGCGTCGCGCTGCCGCCCAGAACAAGGCATCAGAGCTTTCTATTGCCATTCCCTTATACCTCGAGTCGTCGCGACACGAATCCCGCGTATTTTACCCCAACTTCCAGCGATTCGCAGTTTTTCTCCCCACCTACCCGCCCGGTCGCGTGAAGGCTCGTTTCGCGTCACTCAGGCCTGATACCCGCGCCCGTGTCCTCATCTCGACCTGCATGGTGTTCGCGACAACTATCGACACGAAATACCATGGTAGGAGCCCGGCGGATGAGGTAGAAGACGTGTAACTCACACGATGACTCGCCCGCCCGGCGGGGCGGGCTTCGCCCAGTTCTTCCCAGCTGCTCCGCGGGCTGTGAGGGACCGTATGACGGAGCGGGAGAGGGCGAAGAAGCAATCGCACGAAGTGTCGGACGCGCCATCGCCGTTATCCCAGTCCGTCACCCACGCTAATGCCTCGCGCCCCGATCCTGCCGATGCCGGCGGTCGTACACCTCAAGATGCTCCCTTCTCAGATGCCTCTCAACCTCAGACTGATGACAATGAGTCCGCCCGCGGAAATACTCCGAACGGAACCAGGTCGGCCAGCTCTCACGCCAGTGCCGTGTCTTCAGTCTTCAGCAACTCCGCGCGACACGCTGCCCCCGCGGCGCAACCCGCTGCCGCTGTCACCACGCCTCTCACGTCGCAAGATTCACCGCTACATCCCGGCGTCATGTCCACATCGAAAACCCGCCCTCTTAACCATGACCCTCACGACCCGGCCTCTAGAGCAACCTCTCAAGCTCGAGACACCGCTTCTCATCCCAGCGCCCAAGACACGTGGACGCCGCCGAATCGCATCCCCGCGCGAGACCCAGCCCGACAAGTCAAGGGTCTCAGGTGCACATATGACCCGCTCCGCGACCGAAGCCTTGACAAGATGGCGAAGAAGGACGCGAAGCCGAAATTCAAAGAGTTCGGTTCGGTACGTCACATATATGATACTATACTACCCACCCTGAAGGGGGGGCGTCATCACTGTGTTCTTTGTCGGGTATGAGGCTAATTATGTGGAAAAATAGGAAGATGACGCCCCCCCTTCAGACCCGCGGCTCGCCAAGGGAGGGAGACTCAACTACATCAATGTCGATTTTCACTTTCCCAAGGCTCGGCTTCGTCACACGCCTTACAACCTCAAACCGTATCCCTTCGATCCTAGGACCTCACTCGGGCCCGGCCCACCAACACAAATCGTCGTCACGGGATTCAACCCACTCGTATCCTTCTCAAAGGTGACCGCCTTATTCTCCGGCTTCGGTGACATTGCAGAGAGCAGCAACAAGCTGCATCCCGAAGATGGAAGCTACCTGGGATTTGCGACGTTTCGGTACCGCGACGCCAAACCGAACCGTATGTGGCCGGCCGGCGTGCTTGCGACCGATGCCGCTCGCAGAGCTGTGCGAGAGAGGCACAACAACCGCATCGAGGCCAATCGCATCCGCGTGGAGTTCGATCCGGAGGGCAGGAAGAGCGGGCGCATGCTTGAAGAGGTGTTGAAGAAGACCAAGGAGCGAACTGAACTGGCTCTGGCCGCCGCGAGGCCTACGCCTTCCGCGCCGAGCGTGGTGTCGTCACAGAACGGCGCACGTATCGCAGCGAACAGTCCGGCCCCGCCACCAACAGCACCCAAAGGTCCTTCCGCGCAAAGGCCTGGTGCTCCCGTCTCCGGGCCCGCACTACAAGGCGGAGCGGCCCCGTCCTGGGCACCAGCACAACCGAAGAGATCCTCCCTTATCGAGGACCAGCCGATCCAGCCGCAGGTCGCGAACGACCCTCATATCTTCATCCCGAAAACCTCCGTTCCCGTTATGCCGACTACCATTCCGCATATGAAGAAGCGATTAAAGGCTTTCCGCTTTGAAGACATCCGTCTCGATCGGTCCGGTTACTTCATTACCTTCAACAACACGGGTTATGGGCGCTCGGAGGCGGAAAAGTGTTATCGGTTTGCCCATGGGTCGGATCTTTTCACTTATAGGATGATTATGAAGCTCACGATACCACCACCTCCTCGCCGCGACTCGCTTACGTCTACCCACGAGCCTCAGCAATCCACGCCGGCAAACCACCGACACCGCCCCGAAACGCACCGCCAAGACGAAAGGGACCGCCGACGGCAGGAAGAGGAGGCGGACATTGAAGAGGAGAAAAGACAGAGGGCTAAGAACTTCGATCCGACGCTGGAGGCGGTTGAGGTCGTCCGACGAGAAATGGCAGAGCACCTCATCAAACACATCCGAATGAAGGTAGCAGCGCCAACGCTCCTCGACTACCTGGACCCTGCCAACCACATCGCGAAGAGGCGGCGTCTGAATCTGGAAGGGCCTGACGCCGAGCCGTTTGGAGGTACGCCTGAGGAGGCTGATGACAGCTCACGAGCTGCTACCCCCAATTCTCGAGCCGATCCCATCGAGAGGCGCACCGGCCGGTTGGGAGTGTCGGCTTTGCCACGTATTCGCAAGGCAAAGGGAGCCGGTCAAAGGAATGTCGGGTTTACGGATCCCTTTGCGCGCAAGCGTCCCGCAGCTCGCAATGCCTTCCGGTCACTCCACCATCGTCTCAAGGGTATGGACAGCGACGTGGAATCTGATGAGGAGAATGAACCGCGGATCTCGATGGCCAGGGACACCGAGGAACCGGAGTCGCGTCCTCGTAGCCGATTGAGCACGGACGACGAAGCGTCCAAGGACGACCTTGCTTCGTGGGGTCCTGGCGAGGATGACTCGATGACCGAGGCAAGCTTCGCCGTGGTTGACGCCACCCAGTCCCTGCGAAAGCGAAAACTGGAGCTCTCTGTCGAGACTGCGCTCAAGCGTCAAAAGAAGTCAGACGAGGAGCTGTTCGGGGTGGCGATTGGTCGCATCGAGACCGACATGCTACCCAAGGACGTGTCCGAGGAGCCCACACCAATCGAGATCAGGGAAGACAAGGACATGTCGCCGTCCGTCACTCCAGCGCCCGCGGACGTCAAGGTGCCGAAGAAGAAGGCGCCAAAGACCAAGAAGAAAACGAAGAAGCAGTTGCTTGAGGAGAAGGAAGCGTTGAGGAAGCAGCAGGAAGCCGAGGCCGAGGAAGTAGAGCCTGAGGAGCCCACCGTCGAAGAGCCGGAGATGGACCTTCCAGATCCGAACCTGTATCCGACGAAGCCGGTCCCCGCCATGATTCTTCCAGATAACATCACGCCAGATGTAGATGCATTCTCCCAACTCTCGTTGGGAGCGAAGGACTGTCCGGATACGGCAAGACTTCTCAAGAAGTACAAGCCCAGCGACCTCGGCAACGTCGAGCTTTGGCTATGGAAACGCAACCGCATAAGAGAGCTGAACAACGTATCCGGGAAGGGCGATGTCTCTGTTGACATTCCAGGCTACTATGTGCCGAACACCACCGGGTGCGCGCGAACCGACGGCATCAAGAAGATCCTCAACTCGGAGAAGTCGAAGTACCTCCCCCACCACATCAAGGTCCAGAAGGCCCGGGAGGAGCGGCAGGCGCGCGACAGCACGGACGGCAAGGACTCCGCAGCCGCTGCGGCGGAGGCGGCCAGGATCGCGGCCGAGAAGCTCGTGGCCAAGGGCAACTCTCGCGCGAACCGGGCCAACAACCGGCGGTTCGTGGCGGACCTCAACGACCAGAAGAAGACGCTAGGCCAGGACTCGGACGTGTTCAAGTTCAACCAGCTCAAGAAGCGGAAGAAGCCGGTCCGGTTCGCGCGGTCGGCGATCCACAACTGGGGGCTGTACGCCATGGAGAACATGCCTAAGGACGAGATGATCATTGAGTACGTGGGCGAGAGGGTGAGGCAGTCGGTGGCGGACCTGCGTGAGGCGCGGTACCTGAAGAGCGGGATCGGGAGCAGCTACCTGTTCCGGATCGACGAGAGCACCGTCGTGGACGCGACGAAGAAGGGGGGCATCGCGAGGTTCATCAATCACAGCTGCATGCCGAACTGTACAGCCAAGATTATCAAGGTCGAGGGGAGCAAGCGCATCGTCATCTATGCGCTCCGCGACATTGCCATGAGTAAGTTGTTGCCCATGGGTCCATTAAGGGGAATCATGCTAACTGGTGTCCAGACGAGGAGTTGACGTACGACTACAAGTTCGAAAGAGAAATCGGCAGCGTGGACCGCATCCCCTGCCTGTGCGGCACGGCAGCGTGTAAAGGCTTCCTCAACTGAGGTCTCTCCCCCCCGGCTCACCCTTTCAACCTACTCGGCCCCGGGTTTTTCCATATCCTTCTTAATTAGACAATATCAAGCTTTCTCGCTCACCCGTACTATCCCGTCCGTCGTTCAACCTCTAAGCTTTTGCCATGGGTATCTTTTGCTTGGCGGAGGAGGACTGTATCCTCGCCTCCGTATATATACGTATTCCTTTACTTGCTGTCGAACTTACATCGGTGTTATGCGGGGCGTTTGGGAAAGTTACTTTTCGGTAGCATTCAGAGGTAGAGGATAAAAAAAGAGCTGCGCCCAATTCGGGGATTCTACTTGTTTTATTCCTGTTTTTGTTTCGGGGTGGTCTTCTAGTCTTATGTCTGGTCGAGTGGTGTTACGGGTGCTTGCTTGGTGTTTCCGGCGCATCTATCATACTATAGTGTAGTTCGGGGGATGGATTGAGGGACGGCAGGGGAAAGCCTCCGAGGATGGGAGGATTAGGACTTCGGGCTTGGGGATGTGATTCATAGCTATGAAGCGCAAGTTGAGCTCTGCCCCCCCCCAGTCCGCATCCGTCATCTAATATCCACCGTTGTTATACCCTACTCGGTATCATGACATGTCGTTCCCAGCTTCCTATATTACTATGTAGGAACAAGTCCCGAGGATGTGACCGCTCGGCCCGAGTTATTTTCAGTCTCGTCACCAGGTCCGACCCCCACCCCCGGAGCCCCGGAGCCTTCATCCGGAGTCGAGGACCCACACCCCTGGGGCACCGGAACACCCTCGCACTTGCAAAACCCATTCATACTCCAATTGGTAAACGCCCCTGGACGGGAACCCACGACCAATCCCCGGAGCGCCCTGCGATCTGCATTGTGGCGTCCATCCTCTCCGCAGCACCTCCATGTCCCACCACCCCCCACCCCCACCGGAATCCTCCCCCCTCTCAGCGTCTGAACCATATGATTGGTCCCTGCTTCCCTGTTCCCGTCCCCGGTTTCTGGGTCGGGTGGGGAAGCACACGTGTGTGAATGCAGCTGAGCAAAAACGGCGTGTCCACGCGTTCTGGCTCCCTTACTTATGGAGCTCACCGGGACACCGTTCACCTATTTGCGTTTCCCCACCACACCAGGAAGCCTCACTCTGCCACCGGTCTCTACCGGGGGTATCTCCTCTTTCGGGAGTGGTCCGGTGCGGAGACGAGAAGATATGACGGCCAGAAAAGGTGCCTTTGCAAGAGAGACGGGGACAAGGTAAGGGAGACGTATTTCGCCGGCATGTAAGAGCAATTAAGACTACCCGCTGCACGTCCACCGGTACAAGAAATCCCAACGCCCGAAACCCAGCATATTCCCCTTAACTCCAAGATCAACGCCCAGCGGCGATCCCGCGAGTTTCCCACGCCCATCGTATGTGCTGTTTACCAAGATCATGCCAAACTCGAGCTCAACAAAGAAAAAGTACCCCAAAATATCAGACCGACACGAGAAAACAAAAAAGAAAAGGTCCCATCAGCCCTCAACTCTGCCCCTCCGTCTTGACCCTCACACCCGCCATCTCAACCGGCGCCCTAGGCCCCAGCATCCAATCCTGCATAGCAAGCCACTCACTCCACGTCGTCTCCGCACACCGAATCTCCTCCTCCGTAACCTTCTGCAGCGGCTTCAGGAACGGCACGAGCTGCCCCTCCGCCATATCGTAGCTCGCCTTCACCTTGAGCCAGGTGTCGCTCTTGGCCGCGAAGAGGTAGTTCCGACGCTCCGTCTCGTGGATGGGGCCCACGCCACCAAGCCAGTCACGCCCGAAGAAGCCGTGGAGGACGGAGGGGAAGTCGAAGCCCGTGGCCACGAGGCGCCGGACGTAGGGGACCAGCGTGACGCTCGGGGCCACGGCGGGGTGGCGCGCCGGTATCGCTGGGGAGCCGGACGGGAGGTGCGGGGCCGGCGCGGGGGAGGGGGTGGCGAGGGTGGTGTTGACGATGGAGCTGGATGAGAGGACGGGGTTGGGCTGGGACTGGAAGGGGAGCTGGATGTTGATGAAGGCCGCGATGGCCTGGACGGCGCCGTTGTACTGGCCGTGGTCTAGGAAGTAGCGGGTGCACGACTGGAACTTTGGGTACCAGTCGATGACGTCGAACTGCGTATCCGGGATGCCCTGTTATTGGAAAGCCAAAGTCAGTAACGGTGTTGAGATGCTTTCCGTGGGTACTGGACAAGAGGACTCGGGCTCCGGCGGAGATGGTCGGATATCAAAGACATTACATACCTCGGGTACGGGGTGCCCAGATCCACCAGGGAGTGCCATGGTACAATCCCAAGATTTATCTGTCTTTGGAGAGGCAACAAACCCTGGCGTCTTGTCTGTAGTGTATGGCCAACTGGGAAAAGCTGCTCTTCGAAGGCTTAAAACGCTGCTGTTTGTGTCGAGCCGGCAAACCGAACCGTCCGTTTGTAGAGCTGGCCTTAAGGATCTTCTCTAGGTCCTGACAAACTGGTCCGTGTCAAAGACGGGTGGGCGCAGCGGGTAGCCAGGCTTAGGACGATGACGTGGGCGTGGGCGTGAGAAAGTAAGCGCGGCTCGTAGAGGAGAAGAACGAGGCTAGAAATCCGTTTGCGCTCGGTATCAAAGCCTATGGGCAGAGACTAGACAAGCGAAAATGTGAACTTCCGGGCCGTCAAAGCGATACCGGGAACTGACGAGTTGTGGGATGCGCGAGATGCTAGCAGGATTCGAGGATCTTCAGATTCTATCCCAGCGGGGAATAAGATGACACGAGTAACCGGGTTGCCTCAAAAGACACACATCATCTGGGCAGAGAGTACGATGTACAAGCGGCGAGAGAGCCCCTCCTCCAATGGGCTAAACGGTGCAGTGGTAACTGTGGTGAGGAGGCGACGTGTCAGACGAAGACCAAGCTGTCCCGAGTCCAAATGTCGTCGGCGGCGAGGGTATTAATATTGAAAACGGGACTGTCTCCAAGCTCCCGAAAGTGGCCATGAAAGCTGAGAGAGGAGAGCCCACGCGGTCGGGGCTGCGGAGGTGTCAGACACTTTCGGCGTAGTGTTATATCGGGTGCGCTTCAGGGCCGCCGGGGAGCGGAAGCCACAGGGCCGGATGCAGCCAGGGATCTACGGCTTTCGGTCTGCGGAGGGTGTATGAAAGAGCAGCAGACGCCCTGTGATCCTTGTACTGCGCAATGTGGGTAGGTCAGTAGGTGGGTACCGTCGAGGCATCACTGGCGCGGCATAGGTGCGCTCGAGTACGTTAAACCCCATGTATTACCAGCAGCCCTAGACCCCCAGGCGTGTGCATCAAGGTCTTGGCAGTCAGCGGATTCCGTCGTCAGCCATGGCTTCCAGTGTACCCAAGCGGAGCCGCCTCGCTCTCCTTGGACGAGCGGACAAGGGACGAGGGCAGGACGTCGCCTCCTACACTCACCTAGAGCGTAGCTTATCCGCATCTCTCCTTGGCTGATGGCTTCGCCTCCTCATCGCGCAATTCGCCCCTCCTCGTCTTCGGTTTTCTTTTTCCAACCGTTGACATCGCCGATTCAGCTTAGGAATGAGACACTCCGGGGAGCATCGACGAAGTACGCCCGAGCCCAAGGGTGCGGGTGCCGGAGTGAATTAGGGAACAATGGACTCCCTCCCGGTAACACCCACCGTGTTTGGCAAAGAGACCTCAGGTGCTTTCGTTTAATCACATCTGCATGTCCGAATGCAGGGGTTACTAACAGGTGCTGAATCGGAGCCGGCGCGCGGGATCGGAGGCGCAAAAGGCCATCATCAAACGATAAATACCTTCGGACCCAGTACGACAAGCAAGGCAACTTGCGCCAAGAAGATCTGCCCGCGAGAAACCGGTACATCTTGGTGGCGCAAAGTTGGGATGGATGGTAATACGTGGTTCGGTGAGGCGACAGGGGCGTGCATGGGTCATGGCAAGAAGGCGCCGGGGTGATATGGGGAAGAAGTGCATCAACGCCGTGTGTCCCAAGATAGGCGAGTAACAGCGTGTAATAAGACACCCGCTACCCAGGACCAGAGGAGCTACCAGCTCGACATTAAGCCAGGCCAGGGACATATTACCTGTGCTCCAATGTCTCATACCCATGTCCCGGTCCCTTTGGTTAGCCTCTTCAAACGAGCGGGGTTGCAGGATGGGCAACACGGGCAGTTCCGTTTGCCCGGCCCAACGTGACAGGGAGGGCGGGGACGCAACGGCGACGGCTTTCAGCTCGTGGCGTGCATGGGTAGGTGGGTTACCATGCTCCGGGTTACTGGTGGCGCCCCCTCCGTGGAAGAGGCCAAGGGATGCGCCTCACAACATAGTAGGGCCCGGATCCGCGCCGCCGTATAAGTGCCGTCCCGCAGGGACCTGCGAGGATCCGCGCGATACTCGCCTCGGCACGTCTTTAGGTGACGTCCAACTGGAAGATTGCGCGAGTCTAGTGTGGTCTGGACGGCGTTTAGCCGTCCTCTTGGGAGTCGACTCGGGGTGGCGGCCTCGCATGTGTGCCGAGTACATTACGAAGTGCTGAGCGAATAAGTCTCCGACTTGTATGCCCGCTCCGTGGTTTGCAAACGCGCTTCAACTGCTGTGGAGTGGCTCGGCTAGGAAAATACCGCCCTCAGCTGAGCGGGCTGTCACGCTCGCCTCCGCCCAGAGACGCGACCATCGTTATCAGAGTCTCGCCGCGCCATTTCACCGAGCTAATCACACGCTTCCCCCCCGGATCCCTGAGTTCCCGAGGCCATCGCGACCGCCCTGTCTAGGCGTGATACGGGGAGTTCACGCTGTTCGAGCGAGCGGGTGCCGATGACCAGCGCCACAAAGCTAGCTAGCAAGGCGAGAGTATCAGGGGAGGAAGAGTGATGATCGGCCTTCACGCCAAGACTGCCTGTCTTCCTTGCGGCAGCCGTGGGCGAGCTTGGCAGGGGCAATCTGCCGATGTCGTGTATTACTCGGCATTTGCATCTTCAGCATCCCAGCTTTCCGGGGACTCGGGACCTGCCGATGGTTTCCTGTTTCGGTCGAGGAAATTGGCTGTGCTCATTGAGCAGCGAATCATGTCGCGTGAGCCAGGGCGCTCGGACGGTCTCGAGAGGACTCCAATGCTGAACCCGCCGAAACGGGGGGCCGGTGCGAGCTGTAAAAGCTGAGATGGTTTCGGCCTCGGCCGCAGCTTCGTCAACGGGTAAGGCTAATTTTCCCAAGGAGCAATGCTAGGAGGATGACGAGGACGAGGCCCACTTTCGGTTTGAAATCCCAATCTGGATAACCATTCCGAGCTAACATCTCCTGGATCTCACCAGTGGCAAGAAAAGCTCAGCTACCGTCGACAGGTCCGGTCTCTTGGAGGTGGGATAGCAGCGACTGCGGTTTATCTGTGGCTTGTTGACCGGCGCTCGTGGGATTCCATTGATATCTGTCCCTGAAATCGATGTTGGCTGCCTCAAGCATCTTGACAGGCCTCCGGCACGAGGTCTCGCAAGACATCTCACGGACTTACAGACATTTCCATATGCGTGCCGTTTTCAGCAGCACCTTCCCCCATCCATGGGGGAAGGTGCCTCCCCGGCGCTCGTCTGAGCCCTCTCCTTCCCCATCTCACTCCTGTCCATCCACTGTTCCTTCCCTACCCACTCCTAACCACCCACCGTTCTTTCCATTCTTAAAACCGTCTTTTTAGCTCCGGTCATAGTGTAGTCTCTTACGTAGCGCTCCTTCCGAGCTCGCGGTACCGCATCTGGTCCGACGAACGGTTATCAAAGGAATCGAGACATACCACAGATTAAAACAGTAACACGGCATCTCCGATAGCCGAACCCTGGACCTAGGGGCATTGAGATTCCATCCCACCCCACGCCCCCGGCCGTACAACTCCGATCTGCGTGTATCAAAGGCTCGTGCAAGCGGGAAGCGGGAGGCATGCATATACTTTGCGCAAGAGGGAGCGCGCTCTCGCTTCGGTTGGTCTAGGAATTGCATGTAGTGCTCGTATGCGCCGGAGGCCAAGTTCCAGTGGCCGCGGTTGCAGGGGAGGTTCTCGGCTGCCTACCGATCGGGTGGCGCCTGTCGGGGTCGCGACATGCTGAGGAGGAGTATGTCCCAAGAATCACCCGCGGACTCGTTTTCCACATATTCATGACCGGTCTCGGAGACTCATTTACCGTCCAAATTCTGCTCCAGACCCTGCGGGATCTAGCTGCCGGAAACAGACCTGGACACTCGTTGAATCCCACCTCACGTTGATATAAGTCTTCCCTCTTCTAACTCCCAATGGCATCTCCCACATCTTCACTACCGAGGGCTAGTCGCCAGTTTCCAGGCAAAGTAAGCAAGCGGGATCTATCTATCTCGTCGGTTTTGTTCAACACAAATAAGCGTTGATGTAACGTACGGGAGATGAAAAGTCTACCGCATACCCGGGTCTCACTCGCATCATCCCGACAGCTCCCGCCTCTCAACAACTCGATCCTACAAGACACGGGCGAGGGCTCCGACTGCTGTGTTCGGGCGCCTCTTCTTGGCCTTGTTCCATTGGTTATACGATGCTCCATCTCCTCGGCGAAGCTGGAGAAAACGGGAATATTAAACATCGTATCAACCACTCGAAGGGCTCTCCTCCCCTCCGCTGCGGCCGGAGTTTAGGTTGGAATGGGACGCCTCCGCGGAGTGATCCGGTAACCGGGTAGATGCGACTTCGTCGTTACTTCACGTTCATCATTGGTTTACTTATACCGCCATATGTGAGCGCTAGCAATATGTTTATTCCCAGTGTGCGTACACACCTACCAAGATGTTTACATTACGGCACATTCCTATCTCAGGGTTCCCCTATGTCTCGGTTATCCAATAGTAGATGTCTCTCCACCGGTCCTCCTAGTCGGAGAAGCGCTCATAGCTTACTTCTTAGGCGGTCCCGATCCCCGGGTGGCAGGTGGTCGTCGGCGCCGGGTATGAGGGGGTCCACAGCCAGGGTGTTTAGCAACCCGGGATGAAGCTCCTGTAAGGTCGTTACACCACACAGCTTCATCGTCGTCTCTAATTCGTCTTGCAGAACTAAACGTGGAAGTGTCAGATATTGCCCCGGAACGCACCCTACCTGCCAGAAATCCACAGGTGAAGAACCAGACGGTAACTTACTCTCCACAAGCCGACTCACACCCTCCTCCCCATAATTCAACGCGTGCAAGAACGCCCTCCCCAACCCCACTGCCTTCGCCCCCAGACACAACGCCTTGAAGATATCCGTTCCCCGCGTTATTCCCCCGTCGACGTACACCTCCAATCCATCAAACACTTCGGGACAGTTCCTCCGAATCTCAAGAAGCACAAGGATCGTCGCGGGAGCGGTATCCAAGTTCCGCCCCCCATGATTAGAGACCACGATGCCATCCACACCCGCGTCGAGCGCCCTCTTCGCGTCCATCCACGTCTGGATGCCCTTCAGCACGATGGGCGCGTCCGGTAGGCATTTCCGCAGCCAGGGAATGTCGGACCAGGAGAGGCGTGGGTCGATGTAGTTGCCCATGATGCGGCCGAGCGCGCCCCCTTTTGCGTCGTTTCGTGCCGTGGCGCCGGATATGGCCGAGGTGATGGACTCGTCGGTCTGTATCCGCTCGTCGGCTTCCCTCTTTCCCGGTAAAGGAGAATCCACCGTAAGGAACAAGGCGTTGATGCCCAGGTCCCGCGCCGTGCGGAGCAGCTTCTCCGAGTTGGCCCTCGTCTTGTCTACGTACAGTTGCAGGAAAACCGGCAAGTCTCTATCCTCCTGCCTCCCCGCACTTTCCTTCGCAGGGACTTTCGACTCCGCCGCGCGGAACTCGGCGATGATATCAGCGAGCGGCATCGACGCACTGGAAGACACACACATCGGCACCCCGACCCCCTTCAACCCCCTCCCCAGCTCCGCCTCCGCACCGGCATGCACCGTCCGCGCCATCGAGGTGGGCGAGCAGAAGATCGGGAGCCTCACGCGACGCCCAAACATGCTGCACGAGGTGTCGACGCTCGCCACGTCACGGAGGACGCGCGGGCGGAGGGTGATTTGGGAGTAGGACCAGGCGTTGCGGGTCTTGGTGTGGAGGTCCGTCGCGGCGGAGGAGACGAAGGCCCAGGCCTTTGGGGTGAAGGTATTTTGGGCGACGAGCTCAAAGTCTGCGAGGGAGATGAGGGTTGAGAGGGGGGGCTTGGGGGCTTCCCGTGGGTTGGGAGCTTTGGAGGGGTCCATGGTGGGCAATGAGCTAGATTGGGTGGGTTTCCGGCAAGGAGTTGGCGAAATCAAGATGTGCCGCTTACAATTGGGGTGAGAGACAACGTACGAGCGGCACGCTTAGCTCTTGTATAGCATTTCATATTGCCGAGGGTGCACGAGGTTGATCCTATAGTCGCAAACGGTATGGTTCCGTCACGGTCGGTGTTAAATAACCCGAACGGGTGTCAGTCTCCCCGCACACTAAGACGTATGTGGGGTAAAAGTCAGGGATCCCGGATTCTCCCCAAAGGTGACAGACCCTGGAAGACAAAGATGCAGGAAACGTCGGTTGCAACGGCTTCCGCGTTTTATAAATCTATCCAATCATTCTTACGGTTCCAGCGCCTTGCCGATGAGCGCCTTCGCGCGCTCACTCAGCTCCATCCCCAACGCCAACTTGCGCCCCTCCTCACTCATCTTGCCCCACGTCTTCCTCAGGATTCCTACCATCTTCTCCTCCTCAATCCCCGACTCCTTCTCGAAGGCGTCGAACTTGTCATCGAGGAACACCAGGCACGCCACGTCCTCCAGCACCTGCGTCTCTTCGTTTGTAGTGAGATTCTCCTTGCGGATGAGCCCCGCGACGCGGGCGATATCGTCAGCAGGGATGGGGGGCTGGATGGAGGACGAGGCGAGGAGCTCGGCTACTTGGGTCGCTGCGAGGGACTTGAGTTTTGCGCGCCATGTAAGGTAGCCGGCTCTTGTCATGGGGTAGCTGCTCCGGGGATTCTCCCATCTACACGAAGGAAATTCCATGTGAGTATTCTCGGGTGCATGAAGGGATATCAACTAGCTACAAGGCAGCGGTATATGAGTTACCTCCTGAAATGCTGCGCTCGGCAGGCCAGCTGAAGCGCGGGAGATGCACTCGGGCACCTCTCAGCTAGCCATTTGGTCATCTTCTCCGCATAACGGAGCTCGAAGGGAGTCGAGTCATGATCGGAGGGCCTGGGATCGAGGGCATGAGCCTCGTCAATGAGCTCAAAGCCCTTCGCGTAGTTTTCCGGCAGAGAAGGTAGGTTCGACATGGTGAGATCGGATGGTTCTTAGGAAAACCCTTGCTGTCGTTCCGATTCGCATTCCCTTGAACTCGATTGGTGCTCGAGATCGGTGACGGCAGTTGGCGATGAGTCAGCGGTTCCAGTCCTATTGTACCACGCTGGATTCTCCTTCGAGCTTCTTTGCCATCGTCTTCATACTCCTTTCCTAATAAACTATAATCGTGAAGTCCCATTGCAAACTCGGTTAGATTCGACCCTTCGCTTTGTACCTCACGCTGGAAGTCATCTTGTTCAAGCTGCTTGTTCCTCCTTCCCACATCGACGTTAGCATGTGAGTAGAGATCGGGAAAGTGACCACCTACCTGGCTCTGATACGCATGCCCGTTTGAGAAGTACTTGTCCATAGTTAGCGAGCTGAACTAAGCTATCATCTGGCTCTACATCACAGTCTAACACGAACTCGATATCTCGAGAATGGGATAGTATTTCGTAAAGATGATGGTATTTCAGACACTTGGAGAGCCGATGCGCAACACCAAGGCAAACAGCCTACCGGTAAAGGCTTCCTCGAACACAAGCCCCTTCACTCTGGAATGAGCACTCAGAATACTTTGGAGGAACCTAAGAAATCCATAATGGTATAGAATACCTGGTCCTCTCTTTTGATAAAGGCTCAATACTCAACTTTAAGGCGTTGCTGCAAGATGGTGATGGGTCCGCTACTTGGCCTGCAACCTCACTCCTCGATTCTTGCATGGGTGTCGAGTCGATTGTACTTGGATGAGTACATTAGGTTATCCCGATTTTTTGTGTGCTCCTTCCGTAGGTAGAGCGGTAATCGACTTGTTACTTCCACGTTTGTTCGGAGATGTGTTATTGTTTACCAGCAGTCCCTCGCTCCTTCCATCGCAGAACCAAGTGCCCTTCCCAACACACTCTCCAATTTACTGACCAGCCGGCTATTTGAATCAAGCGGGGGCGTGAAGTGAGCACCTTGATACTAACCAATACCCCCATCATCACAATCATCTCCCGCTTCAACACTCATCCCATCACTGTCAGGCTCCGCCTGAGTGTGGCTCCAGCTCCAGGAGCCACCTCCATATCTCGCCTCATTGAGGGTTGAAGGGCGAGTAGCCGGGGCTCTTGATTCAATTGGAATCGGGAGTCACAGCTCTAGCTCCACCTGGCCTCGATATCGATTCCTGCAGTTCCAACCAAGCACACCTTCAACACTGACTTCGGCTACTAAGGAGTTGGATTGTCCTCAACTCAAAAGCGCGTCACTTTCACCTACGTTTTCTTGACACCTTCTTCTTCCTCGCGCTCCCTTCAAAACTCCCCCACCGAGCCCTTTACATATAATCGCGATTTCGAACTATTACGAACCACTCGACTCGTCAACATTCTGCCCAAGGGGGACCCGCATACCCCCACAGACTCCCGTCACGACTTCTTGACATCGGGTACGCGATTCCTCTTCACGATATTGGAATTCCACTAACTATTACTGGTCCCGCAAAGGTATCACATCCACTTTCCTGTGGTGGCTCCGAAGCAACCGCTCTATCCACTGGGTCCCATTTTGAGCGAAGCCAGAGCGAGACGAAACCTAGTCAAACCACCCAACACCATGAGTCTCCCAAAGGTCATTACCGTCGAGACATCCCCAAGCAAGTATACCCTTGCTTTTGATGTTCTCGAGCCCACAAAAGTCGTCATAGAGAGCCAGCTCAACACTGAGCACGGTATTGCCGTGCCAGTCAGGACCATGACGATTACTACTGAGCCTGTCGATGAGTTCGCTGTGCCTTCTTTGGTTGACGACGCCACCAGCAGCGGAATCCCGTCCGAAGATGGTCAGTTAATCGAGTCTGAGAATGACGCCACAACTTCCAGTGGTCGTTCCCGGTCTGTCGATTTTGATGGCAGTGAGAACTACCTACTGTGTACCCACCGTGGGCGGTCGGTTCGCAGCCGAACCAGGCCATCTGCGCATAGCCTTAATCGCTCGGTTTCCACTACCTCCAGTGGAGGTGACGAGGACGTAGCCGCGGGAGCCTCTACCACATCCAGGTCGGAGTCGGTTATCAAGAAGCCAACTGCATCCGCCAAGCGAGGATCCAAGGGCCACAGGGCCAGCCTCGACCAAGGTGGGAGTGGAGAGAGTTCTCCAAATGGTGACACGGATGATTCCACTGGCAAGAACACTAGAGGACGAGGTCGCGGGAGCAGCCGTTGGAGTGAGTCGCAGGACGCTCTGCTACGAAGCATGAAGGAGGGCGGCGAGACTTGGGCAGATATTGCGACAGCTCTTGACCGTGGAAAGCAAGAGGTGCGGCTACGCTTCAAGGATATTCAGGCCGTCAATCGAAGGGGGAGTAAAGTGGACAGGTTCACTGGCAGGCACAATCTCCGAGACAAAGCTTCATTCCCGAAGAAGACCAGTAAGCGGCACTCGCAAGCTCACAAGAAGTCGACACTTGATCTGTCGCGCCGTCTTGGCAATCATTCTACGAGTGCCACCACCGACAGTACCGATTCAGAAGCGCAGCAACAGATGTACCTCCAAGACCAGATCCGAGAGAACCTATATCCTCCTTATCTCTCGCTGCAAGAGGATGATCACTTTACGAAGCGCGACTGCGCGGTACTTGCGACCGTGGACAGCAAGATGAAGCGCGGTAAATGGCTGGAGATGCAGGCCAACTTCTTCAATGTCACGGGAAAGATGGTCCCCATCAGTGTCTTCCGAGATAAGTGCGAGGCGTCCGAGGCTGAGGAGCGTGAGGAGATTCGCGAACGCAAGATCAAGTCCTGGAAGGCTGGTCTGGACTGCTCTGTGCAGCTTGACCCGAACCGACCCTGTCAGTTCGAGCAACATGTTTAAACGTTATTCTCGGGAACAACATCTAAGGATCGACCAACCACCCCCAAGGCAACGAATCGGCCTTCATACCTGGCTTCTTTTTGTTTCAGTACTTCTTTTCGAGTTAAACCAACAACCAGCGCACTTTGATCGGGACACGAGCACTAGACGGAACAGAACAACCCGCCATATTGACGATCTGACCCACTGATATCTTATTTTCGATAAGAACGGAGAGCAACTTTGGCGAACGGATCTTCATGAGATGGCGCATACAGACACCCTCTTTTTCCCGGTTTCTCTGAATTTGGCATAGGATGGTTCATGGAAGTTGGGGAAAGGCATGAGGAAAGTGTGGGGAAAAGGGAGACAAGGTAGATTGCGGAGTTTTTGACATTTCTTTCCTGGTTTCTCGTGGATTTGGCATAGGATGGTTCATTTGAGATTGGGAGGAAACGCGGGAGAGGCGGCAGATTAGAGGTTTGGAGCTTCTTTTTTCTTTCCCAGTTTCTCGGAACTTGGCATAGGATGATTCATTCGAGTTGGGAAAGGAAGACGGCGGAAGCGCGGAGGAACTGGGTGATTTTAGCATTATCTCGTTTGCCGGAGTTTTTCATGTTAAGGGCATCACGGATAGGGGGCGCAATTGGGGCAACTTTGTTTCTTCTTTTCCTTTCCATGTATTCTTTTTTACCTTCACGAACGAGGATGGCAAACCGTAATGACGCGATGGGGTAGGAATTCTTTTCTTTCACGAATGGAGACAATGGGAGTTATTTACGAACCTGTGTCATTGTAGACTGTGCTTGCCGTGACGAGTAGCTTCAGCGTCTGATTCCAATCTCCACACCCTTTTGCCCGTCTTCCCCCGGGCCTCCCTCGAGGCCAGTTCCCGGAAATAACCTACGCAGCTGGACACACCTCCACGTACAACACTGGATGCTTTGATTTGTCTGTATTTCGGAAACCAATGTGCAAGCGCAAGACGCAAATGATGCCACCTTCTGACAAAAAGAGCTACCTAGGGTATCAATACAAGCAAGAAAGAAGAAGAAGAAGAAGCAATCAACTTATACAAGGACACAGCGCACCCCTTCCCTCCCCCTGCTCACTCCTTCTCGAATGGGATCTATTGCGGGCTCGACTGTGGCCGGTTTTGGCTCCGGCGGAGGCGTATAATATGATGGAATGTACATGTCGTGGTTTTGCGACTGCTGGTCGTCGGTATGGTGTGGCTGATGTGCCCTTTATAGCGCGGGCTCGAGGTTCAAAAACGAAGTCGTGTATGGTACGCCGGTGGTATGAGGCTCGTTCGACGGTTCCGGACTGAACCGTGGGGTAGCCGGGCGAGATGGGCAGGCGGACCGTGTTGCAGCTATGCTGGCGAAATGGGGGCCAGGCGAGGAAGCCCCCGATCGAGCCTCGTTCACACTGATGCTGGCCGCTGTGCCCATCCGCTCCCGTAACTAAGACCAAACACCCGATCGCCCCCTCCTCATATAGGATTCTCCATACCAGGCGGGGGTGCCGCCGGCGTCGGCGTCTGTCGCGTACTGGGCGTATTCCCGGGCCCCAACCCCCTCTTCATCATCCTCCCCAGCACAGTGACCAGCTCGCAGGCGTCGGAGAACATGTCGTCGTCCATGCCCTCCTGGGCCTCGTAGACCTCGGCGATGGTCTTCTTGGCGAGGCTGCGGCTCGCGTCGGGGTCGCGGGCGCACTCGAACAGGAAGGCGGCGTACTCGGTCTTGACGGACAGGCGGAGCGAGTGCGAGCCCCAGAGCAGCTCGTCGGAGAGCGTGACGGCCTCCTTGAAGGACTGGTGCGCGGCGGGGAGGTAGTCGACCGCCGGGATCAAAAAGGACGCCGGGGACTCGGGGAGAAAGCCGGGTGGGGGACCCACGGGCCCGCCCTCCATAGGGTGCGTAGGCTGGATGGAGGAGCCTAGGGATTCCACGTCGTCGTCCCGGGCGACTCCCTTGCCCTTGTCAAGTTTCGGCACCGAGAGAGTCGCCGCCACCTCGGCCAGGACGTCTGGTGTTGATATGGCCAGTTCGGAGACCGGAGGTCTGTTGTGGAACAGAACAAAGATATGATAGAAGGACGCGCGGAGCTTATAGGCGAGGACCTTGAGCTCTACCTCGTGGCCCACGCTGGGTATCACGTACTGGTCCAACAGCTTCAGGCCCTCCCTCGAGAGCCAGATGATGTGGAGCACCAGCTTGAGGAACTCGGGCGTCTGCTCGGCCTTGAGTCGACGCTGCTTCTTGGCCGTCACCAGTTTCTCCGCGAGGTTGAGCGAGAGGCCGAGGATCTTGAACAAAATCGAGGCAAGTAGTGGATTGTTGGGCTCCACCATCTTGGCGAGCTTGCCCAGAAATTTCTGGTCGACCTCTGAAGAAGCCATCAGGCCGGTTGTGTCGTGGCTCTGGGGAGGCCTGGCGAGAAGGGTAAATGGAAGAGTCGGTGCTTATCGCCGAGCGAGAGCGAGTATAGACACCGATGGATGGTCGGCTAGGGAAGCCGGTGAGGTGTAGATGGCCGCGGGGGACAGACTTGGGGTTAGAAGCCGCGGTCGGAGTCGGGACCTTAGGCCTGGGCGACAATTTGGGAGGGGAAATCCGACGAGAGACCAATTAACAGATGACCCGCCAACTCAAAGGCGTATACGGAGCCAATCTCGACTAACACAGCATCAAACCGGAGCAACGGTAACGAACAAAAAAGATACCGCCACCGGCTAGACGCTGAGAAAGAGCCACGTAATAGTACAGGCGTCCGATGATGCTATTATGGCAATATTATGGTGTACTACAATGCTTGAGAGGTTAGTCGGAAGAGAGGTCGACGGGGGGCGGATCCGGCACCATACATGTTGTAATGAGTGTGAGGTCGGGGACCGTTGATAAGAGACCGGAACAACGTTGGAACGCTCAGAGGGAGAATATTAGTACAGGAGTGAGATCAGATGTACGTGAGCGAAAGGCGGCTGGCGTTGCTTAATGAGGAGCATGTCGACAGCCCGGTGACTTTGGTGACGGTATAAGGGGTGCTGGCAAGCCGGGCCTTTGTTTACACGGCCATGTTGGCGTAATCGAAGCCGGAGAGACGAGTGATTCGACGTGGACGCGGTCAGGTGTGGGCCGGCCGAGGCCTCCGTGGGAGCGGTGAAGAGGCCTCCTCAAAGCCTTCTGTACTGGTCCGGTTTATAGCCTCTCAAGTGGCATCCTAGATTGGTCTTGTGTAGATTCCAACAAGAACCGGGCGGGCAAGGGCAGGATGGTGTCGTGAGAAGGTAGCGAGAGGGTGGGGAAATCGGCCAAGCTCAGGTACAGAGCACGACAGGCATTGGCGGGACGCTGAGCCGTTGGATGAACCGGAGGTACGTGGGAAAGCGGAGCTTATTCGCGTCTGATAAACCGCATACACTTTTATTGTGCATGAACCGACATGTGCGCTCTTCTCGAAGAACCGTGAGAGGCCGTGGCGGGGATTAAGAAGAGCAGGATGCGGGAGGAGCGAGAGGGAGGAACCTGGATGACGCAGGGGCTGGTCAATCGGCGCAGCGTATGCAGCGGAGGTGGAGATGCCCCAATGCGGAACTGCAGCTGAGGGCTAGGGCTTAACAGAGAGAGCAGCTGTACTAAGAAGCGGTCGGAAGAAACAAGAACGCGCGAGTCCCGGGTGCAGGAAAGAGCCCAAGTGAGGAAACGAGCGGCAGGCCAAAAGCAAGGCCCGAAGAGACGTCGACAAGCAGCGTCGGCGAGAAAAAGAGCGCGACAGCTCGAGCTCTGTGTTGGCAGTGGTAGCACCAAACGCCCCGTCCAAAAGGCCGCCCGAGAGACTTGACGGCGAGCGGATTGGAGTGTGGAGCTGCTGCCACGAGACTGGGTCAAAGGAGGGACCGTGAAACTGCACGATGCGTTGTTCAATTGCGTCGATGGGACGGAGGCAGGTTGAGACTGCCGAATGAGAGGAAGGGACACTTTCAAGGCGCGTCGGGGAGGGGTGTGCCAAATCCCAGATGAAGAAGCCGCGGCCGAGGGGATAACCCGGTACGTTCATACTTATCCCATTACACGGCATAGGAGGCCCGTGCCACTGTGGAAAACGGAGCCAGGGGGGTACCCGTAGCAGGGGCCTCCCGCGAGCCTTCCCAGAGAACGGGGAAAGTGCTCGGCTGTCCAGGGTTAGTGCGCGATAGCTCCTTGGTGGCGATATAGGTGGTTCATTAGCGCAGCGTCTTTTGCAGGGGCCAATCAAAGTAGAGCTGGATCCAGACGCTCCTCCGTTCCGCACCAGGATCCCCCGGCGACAGAAAACGGCATACTCAAGGGTTAAACAGCTTGGTGAATATCATCCCGTCGAACAGGAAGAAGAATGACCATCTCGAACCCCCTCAGCGTTCTTTTTCCTCTCGGCTTCGACGCAGACGCCTCGGGGAGATGTCAGAAGTTGTGCATATCTGCATGCGCATCCTGCTTGCACCTACACATATGCACACGGCACACTAATGTCTTCTTATGCACAACCTGCACCAGGAGAGATGAAGTTCCGGTAGCTTCTGGCGCTCAAACCCCGCGAGATCCACAGTGGGCTCGGTATGATGACTTGCCTCGTAGCGTTCCTCCTGCGTCAATGACACGGGTGTTTTAGCTTGTACGGCAGGAGCAAAGGACTGCTAGCACTTCGGCCGGTGCCTCGGGCCTGGCAGCCACAGCCGCACCTGAGTTAACATGCGCTCCTTCCTTTTTATCCTATACGAGGTAGCATCCAGGCCCAAGAACAAGGCGCGTCCCATTTCCACCGTCACGCCTGCCCCGGCGTGATGGAAGGTGCGCTCCGAAACGGACGGTGTTCGGAGCAGTGAGACGCCAAAGAGCTTTGAAACGACTGCTCCAGCTCTGGCGGGCGGGTCGGTTGTGCCCCCGCGCCAGACTTTGCATTCTCAGACATGAGACGGATCTTAATTGAGCCCGCTTTGTGAGACGTCTCGTTTCACACCTCACGTGTGATCTCACCGCGACATTCCAGACGGACCTCGAATCGTTTCCCGGCCCCAGGAAGCATTGGGATGGGCCTCGCTGCCTTCCGGTGCTTGACCCACTGTTATCCTGAGGGGAGGGAATGATTTGCGCCATCAGATGGAGACAGAAGAGTGGCGTATCCCAGTGATGCCGGACACGACAACGGAATTCGTCAAGAAACGAGGATCCATGATGGCGGGAAGGTTAGCTATGCCCCGAGAGCCTGTCTGATTCCCAAATGTCGTCAAGCTTTCTGCTATGAGTGCAAGCGGACAGTATATCGACGTCTTCCAGGCAGAGGATCTTATATATGCCTACCTATGGCTGGTTTCTTTCTTGGTAAGATCTAGCCTGTGTCCCGGTCGTATTTCCTCGGCTTCGTTGCCAAAATTGGACGCGCAAATTATTACCCCAATAAACGAACTGATCCCCAAACGGTCGGCTAATGCAATTAGAGGCGTCGGCAGGCAGCTCCAGACCGATCGAGATCCCTGTTGTTTGGTTATATTTCGGGCGCGGTATAACGCGAGTGGCCTTGGCTGCGGCCGACCCTCCGCCAGCCACCTCATTTCTGTGCCCTCGAAGGGGACGTGCCCATATTTGGGGGCCAAACTGCACCATGACGGCTTTTGAGAGCCAGTGGACCAAGACCAAGGAACCCATGCGCGGTTTCTCCACTGTACCGGCCATGGCGCCGCCATCTTTCCCGGCCTCCAGACAGGCGACCGTGTGCTGTCCGCTGGAGACATGTCAACTGCGGGTCCGAAACCCCCAACCTCCCGAAGCCCCCCCACCTCAGGGCCGCCTCCGAATTCCCGTTTGTGCACACAGCGGCGGGCGAGCCCGTCGACGGATCAAGGAACTCACAATGCAAGGTGCGGCGGCGTTCCTGAAACTGGCGGTGAGGGGCGTCTAACTGCATCTGCATGGCCCCGGGCGCCGACAGCGCTATGTATCTCGTCTGCTCGTGGCAGCGGACGATGTCCCAGCCTGCGCAGGAAGTCCCGCGAGAGGAATCCCCAGCCTTATTCTGATAGGTACTTGGTCTTGGACTACTCTACGCAGTGTAACGAGGCAAGACACTCGGTGGCCTCGAATCTAGATCCCCGCTGCACATCCTGGTGGCTCCCCAGAACCCAATGGACAAAGTTGGAGGCTCGAATGCGAGGTGCGCCCGGAGCGTTGAAGAGCTGGCGGGATATCATGGCATCTGCAGCCCTACATGCACAGCCTGGGGTTTTCTTGCATCTCTCCAGTATTGACGCACTGACTCCAGCCCGGACAGACAGCGGCGACCTCCCAGCCGATCCGAGTTCTTAGTGGTGATTCGGGACCGGGACGCAACAAGCTTACGTTTGTCCTCCCGGCCGGTAGCACTGCGGACAACGTGGTCATGTCCATCGGGGATTATCCCGTGTCTGGTTCGTGCAGATAAGCGGCGGTTCTGTCGGTTCCAGCTGCGGCCCATTGGCGGTTGGCTCGGCGGTCGACAGGTTGGTACGAACAGCTCCTCCGTGTAGAACTGCGCCATGCAACTAGCCTGGAGATGCTGGACGGGTTCATCTTGGGAATGTTCTATACTTCGGTTGGCATGAAGGGCACGGCCGGCGTGAAGCCACGGAGGTGTAGTCCCCGGAGTATCGGGCTCAGCGCCTCGCTTTCCATTAGGCATGTGGACGAGGAGCTTGGGAGCAGCTTTGTGGGGGGTTGCTTCTTCGTGTTCGACCTGGACCTTTCCTAACCTAGTCGAGATCGCTCTCATGGACTTGGCTAGGCTTGTGCGAAACCCCAGCCCTCAAGCGTTGGCGCTCGTGCGGCCGTCATCTGGCACGGGCTGGTCATATGAAGCAACTCTGGCGCTACCAATCCACACGGGCCTCGGAGTTTTAAAACCGGCGAGACGTATTCTCGGACGGCACGTTAATCCCCATCCCAGTCTTTTTGCGTAGGCGTCGCCCTAGTTAACCCTCCTTGAACCCGTGAACCTCGAATGAAACCGGCACTATTCTGTTTGGACGGTGTCATTGCTCTGGGATTCCCCGGGCATGTAAGAAAGAGGCCAAGTCGGCCGATTCCCGACGCTCGCGATTTGCGATTTTAGAGTCGGTTTTCAAAATAGCTAGCGGGGCCGCTACGAAAATAAACGGGCTCCGCATCTCACCCGCGCCAAACCACATCTCATCTCATCTCATCGCCAACTTCACATGAACACTCCCGCCCCTCGCGACCCCCAACCCGCAGACCCGTCTACGAAAGATATAATACACCATTCCCAAGAGCAGCAGCCAATATGACCACCGAGGCGCTCCGCGAGCTCATAACGAGCTACAACGAGCTCAACCCCTCGGCCATCGAGGAGCTGCATGAGGAGCCCTCGCCGCTGGAGTTTATGCGCTACGTGGCGCGCAACGCGCCCTTCGTCGTCCGCGGGGGCGTGGGGGACTGGGACGCCTTTAAGCTGTGGGACAGGGAGTTTCTGGCCGAGGCCATGGGGGGGATGAGGGTCAATGTCGCGGTTACGCCGAGGGGGTGAGCTCGCTACTTCTTGCCTCTCACGTCTACTGCTATATGTAGAGCCGGGGTGCGTCCGGGTTGGAGTTGTGAGCTGATGAGTCTCTAGGAACGCGGATGCGCCGACGAGGACGACGGAGGGGGATCTCGTCTTTGCGAAGCCTCATGAGGAGGACCAGGACTTTGGGGAGTTCCTAGACTATCTTATTGCGCAGGAGAAGGATCCTTCATCAACAGGCGAGATCCGCTACGCCCAAACCCGTATGCTCCCACCCAGCCCCTCCTCACCTTACTAGAGCCTCCCCTCTAACAGCAACTAAGAAAACGACAACCTCCGCGACGAATACTCCCCCCTAACCCCCCACCTGCCCCCCTCCCCGCCCTTCGCCCGCATAGCCCTCTCCCGCGCCCCGGACGCCCTGAACCTCTGGGTCGGCAACTCCCGCTCCGTGACGGCCCTCCACCGCGACAACTACGAGAACCTCTACGTGCAGGTCCGCGGCCGGAAGCACTTTGTCCTGTTCCCCGCGCTGTGCGCGCCCGTCGCGAAGGAGAGGCCGCTGCCGCCTGCGAGGTATGCTCGGGGGGCGGACGGTGGGTTGGAGTTGGTGAGGGAGGAGGGCGGGGATGTGCCCTTTCCGACGTGGGATCCTGATGGGGTGTCGGTTGGGGGGAGGGAGGGGGCGGAGAAGGGTGAGGGTGAGGGTGAGGAGGTGGAGATGAACGAGTTTGAGGATGTGGTGGAACCGTTGAGGGTTACTTTGGAGCCGGGCGACATGCTCTACCTACCAGCCATGTGGTGGGTTTCCCAGGTCCCAGGGTTGGAGGAACGTGCTAACGTCTGTAGGTACCACAAGGTTTCGCAATCCTGCGCCGACGACGACGAGGGCTTCGTGCTCGCCGTCAACTACTGGTACGTTCACCGACACCAACGCCGACAGACCCCAGCTAACGACAACAGGTATGACATGGAATACAGCGGGTCATTATACTCTCTATGTAACCTAGTCCGCAACATGAAACCCACACCAACGCAATAAAGAAGCAAAAAAGAAAAAAGACATCCTAACCAAGACAAAACCAACAACGCCTACTTCCTCTTCGCAATGCGCTTCTGCGACCTCAGCTCCTTCTTCATCCTCGGGTCCACCATCCTGTACCTCCCCTTGACGCCCTTGGGCCGCCCCTTGATCCCCTTGTTCGAGTGCTTCCCCACCACGACCTTCAGCTCCTTCCTCGGCCCCTTCTTCGAGGCCTTGGCCATCAGCTTCGCGATGTTGTCCGCCTTCTCCCGCTCCGTCATGCCCTCGTCGCCCGCCAGCACCTCGGACTTCTTCTTCAGCTTCTCGAGCTTCTGCGCCGCCTTGAACTTCTTGCGCGCCTTGGCCTCCTGCACCTTCTTGATGGGCCGCGCGTTCAGCGCCCGCAGCTTCTCCTTGATGGCCTGCGCCGCCTGCTTCGTGATGGGCCGGAGCGGCTTGTCGTGCCCGTACTCGTCGTCCAGGAACCACTCCGGGAGGTGGTCCCGGTCGCGGAACGCCCACTTGTTGAAGCCGTCGTCCACGAGGTCGCTCTTGGTCTTCTTGCCCGTGGCGAGGTCGTGCGCGAGCGTCATGGCCTCCGCCGTGATGATGTCGATGTCTAGGGGGAAAAGTTAGTCTTTAGGCTCAAGGTGGATGGGTAAATGAAACATACCGAGCTTGCCGTCGTCGCGCTTCTTGTCGATTTCCTCCCAGTCGTCCTCTTCCCGCTTCTCAAGCTCAAAGTCGACCTCTTCCTCAGACTCCTCCGAGTCGTGGTCGTCGATATCCATCGGTTCGGGTTCAGAAGCCTTCTTGGCCCCCTTCTTAGTCTCCTTCTTGGTCTCCTTCTTGGTCGGCTCAGCCTTCTTCTTGGAGCTCTCCTTCTCAGCACGGGCCTTCGACTTTCCAGTCGTTCCGTTCACCTCCGGAGTCTCTTCCTCGGGCGCATCGCCAAGGACACCCTGGAAGATATCCTGGTCGAAGAAGTTGCGCGCTCGCTTCGACAGAGCGCTGTCCGTGGGCTCGTTGTCGAGGTCTGTTAACAGGTTCGACCGGACATCCTCGTCATCCTCGTCGCCGCTCTCCTCCTCGAGCTCGGATTCGCTGTCGCTCACGCCCTTCTCGTCCGCGGACACACCCTCCCATTCGTCGTCGTGCTCCTCACGAACCCTCTTCGAACGGAGCTTGGGATCGGCACTGGACCTTCGTCCTCTGTACGCATCATACATGGCGTCCAGTTCCTGCTCCAAGCCGTCTGCCACCTCATCCTCCTCACCTTCGGGGATCTCGATGCCACCGTCGACTTCAGACTTCTTCTCAGCCTTTGTGATCGTGGCCATCTTTCCACGAGCAATCCGCTTAAGCGCCTCTTCCTTGTCGATGGATTTGAGACGGAACATGGACCCCTCGGCCATCGGGCCGTCCTGCTCCATGCCGATATCCATGGGCGCCATCATGTTCATCTGCATGCGCACAATCTCCTTCCGCTTCCGCTCGTTCTCCCGCCGCCTCTCGCGCTTCCTCTTGGAGCCCTCCCTTTCCTTCAGCCCCTGGAGCTCCTCCTGGATCCTGAGCTCCTCGTCCATGGGCTCCACCTCGGCCACCTCGTCCTCGGGCTTCTCGTCCTTCTTGCTCGCGAAGCCGAAGATCTCCCTCACCCTCAGGCGCCACTTGAGTAGCATCTTGAATTCTTTCCGCCCGAGGACCTTCAGGTCAGCCGCGTTGTTCTTAATGTCCTCCGTCGTCTCGGGGAGCTTCTCCAGGGCCGCCAAAGCAACATCGCCGTTGGGCGGCTGCACGAAACTAAGGCGGTTGCAGCTACCGAGGATGGCGAGAGGATCGTTGGTCTGTATGAACTCGCTCGCAGAGACCTCCTTGAACTGAGTCCAGTCGCCCTCCTCGTAACCGTCACGCTTCCGCTTCTTCGTCTCAGGGTTGTACACCTTGGCCTCGTTGTTCGGGGTGGGGTTGGAGAGTTCGGCGAAGACGGACTGCGGGTCGAGGAAGCGCGGGTCGATCTTCTTGGGCGCCTTGAACCCCCTGCAGACGACGAAAATCTCGGCAGAGACGTTTCGGGACGACGGCGGCTTCGTAGCCTCAACCTTGTCGAAGAGCTGGTTGAAAACCCACAGCAGTGAGTTGTAATCCTTGGATCGGAACACCTTGGTGACAAAGGTACCGCCCTCGATAAGGAAGTCCGTAGCCAGCTTCATCGACTGCAAGACCAGCTCGGCCTGGTTGAACGAATCCTGGTTCCACGCCGTACCGACATTGGGGGCACCGTCGTGAAGCACCGTGTCGGCCTTCCACGTCTTAAGATGCTGTCGAATAGTGGCACGGCACTTATCCGTCGTGATGTCGCCCTGGAAGGAGATGACTCGAGGAATGGGCTTGATCGGCGAAAGGTCGACACCAACGATCAGACTGTTCGCCGGCATGGTCTCGGCGGCGACTTGACTCCATGACTGAGATAATTAGCACATGCCATAGATACGAGGTTACTCTGAGAAACTCACTCCCGGCGCGGCGCAAAGATCGAGGAGGACCTTGCTCTTCTCGAGGAAGCCATATTTCTTGTTCAGCTGGACAAGCTTAAAGGCCGCACGGGCACGGTAGCCCTTTTCCTTGGCGAGCTTGTACCACTTGTCAAGACGGCCCTTGCCGTGCTTCTTCTGGATCGCCATGTTTCCGAGCCCCCGGGGGTGTAAGTCGGAATGGCGGAGGGGGTGTGGTGAAGCTGGGCGGACAAATGTCGATGTTCCAGCCCCGCCGTGTTTCTGGTCGTCCTGCAAGATTTTTTTTCGCCCGTACTGCCAGGAACTTTGGTCTAGCGTGCGATAAAGAAAGCGGTCACGCTGATAGCGGAGAATGGTCGGGAGAATAGGTGGGGCGGCGCGGCCGAAGAGCTCGAGTGGGGTCGCTGCCGTTTTCAACGCAGCGGGGCCCAGCTCTCGCGTCGCCATTGGCCGGCACGACCGCGTCCGCAAACAACCGCGTTAAGTGGTGTAAGTGGGTTAGTGGACTGGGCCTGGGAATATCCAACCTCTGCCGGCGTCCATGGCAGGGTTCCTCTCGCCGGAGCTCCTCAGTTTCGCCCCAGACGCAGACAGAGTTTCTCAATTATTTCCACCATTTCTCAAGATACCCTGTCTCTCTTCCCCATGGTATAGTGGAACCTCGACTCGTGCTCAACCATCCTTCCTCCTCGGCCACACGTGGTCGCGTCTTCCTCTCGGTACTCTCCACCATGACCGGCACTCCTTCCACCAGATTGTCAACCAGCCCGCCGCCCCCTCCAGACTCTCCCATCCGAAATTCGTTTCTCTCGCCGCCACGAAGGAAGGAGAGGCGGAACCCATCCGTCACGCCCAGGCGGTTCGCGCGGTTCTTCCGGACGCCTCTTGGGGAGGGCTCGTCGCAGTATGGCTTCGAGGGCGGATACGCTGGTGGCGGCCGCGTGGCGCTGAGCGACGTGGGCGGCTCGACAACGAACTCCCAACCGACTCGTGTGAAACGAAAGCTCTTCGACAATGAGGACTCGACCTCTGCGCCGCTGCTCCCGCCGCCCGAACCCTTGACAAAGCGGACGCGAACCGAGCCGGACACCCACCCGTTCAGTGACGAAAACATACCCGCCCTGAGCCATAGACTGGACACTCGGGGCTTTGTCGAGGTATGCCGTGTCTCTCGTACAACTATTTGTGCACAATAAGCTGACGCGAACTAGGATGATGACCTTCCGTCCTCGCCATGCATGCCCTCGAGCCCTCCGTTGCCCGCATACGACTCAGAAAACCAACGGTCAAAGACATTGGTGGGTTCAATACATACGCAAGGGACAAGGTATAAGCAGCTAACGAGGTCTCCTTAGAATGACTTTTGGCTTTGTTCCCGCTCCGGGGTGCGGCCTGGAGCAACTAAGCGGCCTCTCCGCAGCCGGCTTGAGGATATTGATATGGATTCAGAGGAGGAGGAGGAGGAGGAAGACGTAAGAAGCTTCGACATTCCCTATCTTCCACACTCATTCTAACACTCTTTCTGTTAAGGAGACGGTGGAGCCTGTCGTTCCAGCACAACCCATTCGGCGATTTCGTGAGACCGGCCTCCATAGTCGACTGCTTGCTCGCGAGTGTGGCTACTCCTCGCGAATGGGCCGCAGTCTCTTTCGGTATCCGGCCCCCGACGTTCATCCCGACGTCGCGGCATTCTGCAGCCAAAGCACCGACATTCTCCAGTGCAACGCCTTCCGAAACGATTACCAACTGATCCCGTTCAGTCTCGCGATAAGCCAAAGTCAGTACGCATTCTCCTATCCCGCAGCCATTATACTGACAAGTAGCACCTGTAGGCCAGGGAAAGACGGTGACAGCCGTTGGCGACGAAGAAGGCTATGTTCGCTTCATCACGAGGGCGAACGGAGAGCTAGCACCGAGATACTTTTGGCAGGCTCATGCCAACGCCATCATGGACCTCGACTGGTCCCCTGCAGGGACCCATCTAGCCACGGCCGCCGGCGACAGGAGTGCCAGGGTTCTGGACGTCCATTCTCAAAGTCCTCTCGTTAACCTCACGGGCGGCCACGAGAGCTGTCTAAGGCAGGTCAAGTTCCAGCCGGGAAGCACCGGCGGCCACATCCTCGCCACCTCGGACAGGTCCAGCAAGATACAAATCTGGGACACGAGGTACAAGAGGGCGGCGTGCACCATACCCGAGGAGGTCTTTGTTTCCCCCGACGGGACCGTCCTCTCGGAGTCCGCCTCCTCCAACTTCGGGGACCCCATCAACACGGTCCTGTCCGCCCACTCCCGCAAGCATGAGAACAACAACCCCGCCTCCGTCACTTCCCTCCAGTGGCTACATCCGGGCCAGTCGCACCTCCTGCTCTCCGCCTCGGAGGCAGACTCGACTATCAAGCTCTGGGACACGCGGTACATCGGCTACACGCGCGACAGCCGGCCGCGGCCCCTGTCCTCCACGGCCCAGCCGGCGGACCACATCCGCCGGCCGTACGGCATCACGTCTATGGCGCTTAACACGGACGCCTCGCGCCTGTACGCCGTGTGCAAGAACGGCGCCGTGTACGCCTACTCCACTAGCCACCTCGTGCTCGGCCACGGGCCGGAGCTCGCGACGCACGAGCCGCCGAGGCCCCGGAACGGCCGCGACGCGGCGGGCCTGGGCCCGCTGTACGGGTTCCGGCATGACAGGCTAAAGGTCAACACCTTCTTCATCAAGTGCGCCGTGCTCCCGTCGTCCGTAACGGGCACAGAGATGCTAGCGGTCGGCAGCTCCGACTCGTGCCCTGTCCTCTTCCCCACGGACGAAAACGCCATCCGCGCAAACTGGGCCCTCAACTCCGGGTCTCCAGAAGACGAACCCCCCTCCTCGCAGGCTGACGCCCCGCAGACGCCGACGGTGCGGAACGGCACGGCGCTGGTGGAGGGGACCTCGCGTGAGGTCTCGTCCGTCAAGTGGACGCCCGAGGGGGACCTCGTCTCGCTGTCGGACGACTACTCCATCCGGCTTTGGGGTCGGGACGCGGAGCGCGCGCGGTTCCTGCGCGGGTGTGGGGATTTTGGGGGCGAGAGGTTTGGGTGCGGGTGGGCGGATGTTGGGGCGGAGTTTGATCGGGAGGACGACGAGTCGGAGGTTGTGGATGTTGGTGTTAGTAGGAGGAGGAGGGGGCGGTGGTGGTAGAGCTGTGGTTCATTGGGGTTCTCGTGTGTGGGTGGTTGACGAGCTGGAAAGTAGAGGGAAGGGGCGGTGGAAAGGCGTGTACATGTCTGCTTTTACGTTGGTATCATGAGTTGGGTATGGGTTTGGGTAAGGGGTTCGGGCAATGGGTTTGGGCAATGGGCTGCACGGGCAGTTTTATCGGTGTTCTTTTGGGCATGATTCGGCGTTTGAGCAGCATGATAGATCCTTCAGGCATTCGGTAACAGGATTCGTGAGTTCTCCAAGTTGGTATCAAGTTCCGTGAGTTCCTCAAGCCTCTGTGCACTTCTAGCCTCCCATGATTCTTCACAGCATCACTCGGTGTCCTACAAGTCACTCAGTCTCAGTACAGCCTAGCTCCGTGTGGAACACATAATTCTATTCGTAAAGATACTAAACACCTCACTTCGTCCCTAAACATCGCCTCCCGACCCTAACAGGGTATGTCTCTCCTCAACCAACCTCCCCGTCCCACAGATCCCAAGCCAGCAGTCTTCACGCGTTGTACGGATTGAAATTGGGACACCCCCTCATGAACGGCTCAGATCTGCCGAGGAGCATGGCCGTCACGCACATTACCAGCCACGTGAAGCTCGCGACGACGGTCAGGCGCGCGAGGAACGGCAGCAGCACCCTACGCTGGTGCCACTGCTCCTCGACCTCTTCATCTTCAGGCTCTTCGGCTCCCTGCCTCCCTGTCCCCTGAAGCAGAGGCTGCTTTTCCGTCCTCTGGGTCAGACTTTGCTTTTCCACGTCCTCATTAACATCGTCGTCGGCCCCGTCCAACCTCGACGCGGCGGGGACAGAATCGACCTTTTCAGCATTTCCAGACGCGGCAGGGACATGCTCCAAGTCATTTGAGAAACGGATGGCTCTCGGCAAAATCCCCGAGTCCTGACTCACGCGCTCCTCACCAAGGACGGGCAGCGAACCGGGGAATGTGTCGCCATCTTCGTGAGCAACATGCCTCCCCTTCCTTTCCTTCGTGACCACTACGCTATCCCTCAGTCGATCGGCGAGCTTGGCCTCTTGAGCAGATCCAAATAGGCCACTTGCCACGCTCAAGGCATCGCTAGGCTTTTCGTGGTCGAAGAGCTCGTCGAGTTGTTGCACGACGGAGAGCATTTCCTCAAAGATGACGGCGGCTTCCTGGACGATTTCTTCTTTTTCGTTTTCCGAGAGGAGGCACTCGGCGTCGAGGAGACGCCCCTTAAACTCGCTTTTAAGGTCCTCGCCATCGTTGGGCGTCTCGAACCTGAGGAAGCTAACTGGCGGGGGTGAGTGCAGGCTGGAAGAATGAGTGTGTGAAGTAACAGATCCGGCGTCATCTGACGTGGAGTCTTGGTTGATGTCTCCGTCTGCGGAGTCCTCTCCGCTAGAGGACATTCCGGCCTGTGTAAGGGAGACGGGGATTTTTTCCCAGAACGAGAAACCCTGTGACTCGAGGGACGACCGAATAAACCGCCCGCCAGCGAAGAGAGCCATATAAAGGATGTACCCGTACGAGATCAAAACGTGCGGGCGTTCCTCCACGGATTTCCGGATACGACGCGTGAACTCGCTCAGAGCACCGCCCGAAGTAACTATTCGACGAATTTCCGCGTCGAGCTCGGTCGAAGACCAGCCCGTGAGACTTTCAAGGTCGCGTCGGAGAGGACTAGTCCGCCGGAGGCCCGGGAGGAACAGTTTAGAAAGAATGAGGCCGAGCTTGAGAGGGATAGCTGGCTTCTTGAAGTCTTCCAGGGGAATGGGGCCGGTATTCTTGTCTTCGCCGTCTTCCGGCGTAGACGCTGCACGGTGGGGGTTGTCCAACTCATCTCCAGGGGGAGTGAGGACGTCTTCCCAGAGAGCCTCGAAAGTCATGTAGATGGGCGCAATGTGGAGGAGCCCTGTGGTGTAGACCGACGGATCGCTCGCTCGAGGCGGGAGCGCCAGGGGCATCCGACACATGATCAGCCTGTTAAGCTTCTTGTGGATAGGTCGTGTAGTAGCCTTGAGAGCCTCCGCAAGAGGCCGCTGATCTTTCCCGCCATCAGAGGCACCCCGGATCGACGAGGCCATGATGGAGATCCGAGAACCGACGCGCGGGCGGATCTGACGAGTCAGGCCTGCGGTGTCGGGATGTCTAGGTCAGGACAACAGGTGCTGTGAGATTCTAAATGATTCCGCGCTAGAAATGCTCCTAAGATGCATGTACCAATGCAAACAAGAGAGGTTCCAAAGCGGGTAGGCGAAGTGCAAATGGCTCTTTGTGTCGGTGTCTGGGGTTGGAGGTCGTCGACTTTTGTGTCTCCCAAGCTCCAGCTTGGATAGAGATAGGACACCAGGCGTGGTTGGTGACTACAGGTAAAAGGAAGGCACGACTGTAGCTATCGTACAGCCGGGGAAGGTGCAAGGGGCCAGATGGGAATGAGTAGCTTGAGCAATTTGGAGTGTAAGTGAGCTATGGAAGGAGCAATCTATGACAGCTTGTCGTCCGAAGCTGGTTGAAAAGGAAAAAAAATAGATGGCGGCGAGATAATAATGTAAAGAATGAAAGACCTATATTTGAGAGCTATACGGGATCCCCCTTTTACTAAACCACACCGGTGGCCTCCTATTGAGTTTTGTCCCGACGTCATAGATCCATCGGAGCCGCCTTGTGTATGAAGACCTGTCCTGAATCCTTGTTGGGGTCATGTCTGTAAGTCACTGGTACCTGGACAGCCCCCGGAGGCAACCCGGGACACATGAAGGATTTAAACCTTCGGGTGCCCTGCCCGCGATGCTTAGCTCCCGGCTGGGGTCAGGAGCTGTGATGTCATCCAACGCAGGAACCGCCAGACAGGAGCTGGGGACTGACTTGCCATCTCACTCAATCACCTGGATTTCCAACACGGCTTCGTGACCACTGTCTGGACAAAGAGAAGGCCCTGGATTCTCGTCTCAGAGCCCGTGCGTGATACACCGAGCCCATCGCCTGATGAGCCCCCTATAGAAATCTTCAAAAAGTTGGTCGCTTCCCAAACCCTAGCCAACCCTGACAAAATGCAGGAACAATAAACACTAGAAAGTAAACGAAACCAAGGCTCAAGCAGTGCATAACGCGCTCTAGATCATACAACATGCCCTCTAGTTCTCTCAACGCCATCTATCTCATTACAACCCTCTGGGCCCCGCGCCTCATACGCTGCCCCCCCGGGACTCCTCGCCGGCCTCCCCGCCGCCGGGAGCCGCGCCATCCTCCTTGCTCTCGTTGTTAACGAATAGGAAGGAGAGGACCACGATGGCAGCCCCGACCCAGTACACGGCGCTCGAGTACTGCGCGTAGGTGATCATCTCGCCGATCAGGGAGAGTGGGATCGTCAGGGAAAGGCCGACGGTCACGACGAGGGGCGTGGTTAGGAGCATGGCGTATGCCCAGGAGATGTCACTAACGAAGGACGATATCGAGTTCGCCTAGGGTAGAATTAGCATGAAATGGCTCTCGTGGCCGCGGGACGAGGAGGGGAGAGAGGGCGTACTGCGATGATCAGCCAAATCTTGCCCGACGGTGGCATTTGGAACTACAACATCCCATGTCAGCAAACCCAGAAAGCACCAATATCGACTTAGGAACAAGCGGTCAGCCAGGAAACATACCGTCTCCATCCCCGTAAAGTGCAGGATGAAGAAAAGGGGCCACAGCAGCGTCAGGATAAACACCCCGACTAAGCCAAAAAACAGCGGCATGTTGACCTTGTCCTCGTCGCCCACCTTCCTCTTCATGACGGTCACGTAGAGCCCGTAGATGACGGCGCTCACAAACGCCATGGCGTCGCCCACCGCGATCTCGCCCAGCGTCTTGTGCGGGAAGTTGCCCCTGTTCTCGTCGCTCGAGCCGGACAGGTCCACCGTCGAGATGAGTATGACGCCCGTCAGCGACGACAGCACGCCGACGAGCTTCCGCCACGTGAAGGACTCGATGCGCATCAGGGAGCAGAATATAAGGGTCCAGACGCTGCTCGTGGACGTCAGGATGGTGACGCTCGCGACGCTCGTGTACTGGAGGCACGCGGACGCAAAGTAGTTGGCCGAGAACCACAGCATGGAGAACTCGAGACTCAGACGCGCCGTCTCGAGGAACGAGAGCTTCTCGTCGGCGTCGTCGGGCGCCACGGCCACCACCTCGAAGCCGTCGTCGGAGCCCAGGAGACGCTCGCCCGCCGTGGTATCCGGGTCCTCGGTGGCGGCCGCCCGCCGCTTCGTGCCTGTCTTGAACTCGCGGTAGACGTGCGCGGCCTCGATCTTAAAGTGCGCGATTCCGTGCTTGAGGATATAGCGGATGGCCATTCCCATGAGGGAGAAGGCGAATACGGAGCTGTTGACGTAGACGACTAGGAACGGCTTATCGTACGAGCTGTCGGAAAACATGGACTGCGGGTGCGGGCGACGTCAGCGTTCATTCTATGCGCATGTAAGGAGAGGGCGATGACATACACTCGCCAAAAAGTTGGCTAGAGTCCAGAGGAAAACGGTGACAGTTAGACAGCATATTCCGAGCGTCCTCCGCGCGTAGCTTCCCAGCCCTAGCTTGTTCAGTAGATCCGACTCCTTTTCGCCCTTGCGCGCATCCTGGAACGAGAGCCGGCGGTCTTCGTCGCTGCTGCGCGATATCGAGAGGGATCTCCTAAGTTGTTCGTGCTGGGCCGACGCCAGCTCCGCCGGGAGTATGGGCTCCGTGGCGGCCATCGCTGCCGAGGGCGCGGGTCGGTCGGTTTGGGGAGGCGGGCGTTGTCGCCGGGGGGGGCGGGGGAGAGGTGGGAGCAAAGGGGCTTCGATGTTATTGCGTCCTCGCTTTCATCGGGGTCGAAGATGGGGAGAAGCGGCCCAGTCGTCGGGGGGGGGAGCTCGCGAGTCTGTCGTCCGGTCGGGGGCAGAGGGCGTCCTCGAATGCGCGGTCGTCGAATGCGCGGCGCGGTGCTTGATGGTGGGGCTGGCCTGGCTGTGGTACCGTATGCGCACCTGGTGACCGATTCTCCAGCGTGGGTGTTGGGAGTTCTGCCGTCCAAAGAGTCGCTAGGCCTCACGAAGTCGTCGCTTGTGGAAAGTAGGGGGGTCTTGTGGACGTGGGTCTGGGGACATGGCGCTTGGAATGGCTGAAAGCACGAGTTCGCTGCGGCGCTCGGGGCCCGCGGAAATTTAGGTCCGCGTGAGGAATTAGGTGGTAAAGTTAGTAGCATCGGGCGCCACTCTGAAACGCCACGCCGGCCCGTTCCTGTTCGAGCATCCGAGACAACATGCACGCCATAAAAGACATATCCGTACCGTCATCTATAGTACTAAATTCTATCCATGTCATTCTCGTCGCGTCGCTCGACGATGATTGCGGGCTCGTCATGGGGCACTAGTTCCCCGAGATCGTCATGGGCGATGGATGGACACATGCCAGCGGAGCTGATACTGCCAGTCTGGGGAGCACGTGCGGAACCAGGACTCGATGCAGAAACGGATGCCGCGTACGTGTCGTCACCGCCTTCACGATGGTGGCTCTCCTGACACTCTCACTTTGCCCTGTGCTGGCCAGGTTCGATACGTGTACGGGCGGCGGTTGGGCAAATGCAGTGACACGCTTTCAGGCCGTGGTCGCCTGCGGGTTGTGCTTCCCAGTTCCCTTGTTGATCGGTATGACAAGCCCCCCTTCAGCCTGACCAGAGATGGCAGCCTGCCAAAGATCTGTTAGTCGTGGTCTGCGGGGAATGGCCGTCACTCGTCAGATGGGATGCAGATGGTGCCATGGCAGCTCCACCTGTATGCCAATCCTTATAAGTGACCACGTCCTTTACACAAGCCACCATGGGCCTTGTTAAAGGCAGACGGACCAGTCTGGCTTCGGTCCCATGCCCTGGGCGGTTAAGAGACCTGCGGTGAGACCTGACCGACTTGCTTGATGTCTATAGGGAGACATGCGCTGGGACAAAATATGCAGGGCGCCTTCCACAGTGCCTTCTAAACCAGCATGCCCCTATCAAGTGACTCTGGGACTCTCGTACCGACACCTTCTTTGCCCGTCTCGGTCACCGCCTCGAAAAATCCTTCGGATATTCTCTAATCCCATCCTGCTGCTGAGCATGACACGGCCCAACATCCCGGAACGACGCAAACGGAATAGACCACGCAGGACCCCCGCGCCCACCCTCACTAAATAGAGGCATGCACCCGTTCCATACCGGTTACACAGGAACCTGATCTCAAAGTTGAACTTGCGCCCTTGGAGGGTATTAGCCTCGAATACCTTACATACCCTCCTCGTCCTCTTTATGATGACTGGGAGGCCCTAGCCGTATAGATGAGCTTGTGTCGCGTCAAAATTTACGTGAAATACGTCGAATATAATTCTTGCATCTCGGCGGCCGATCTTTCTGATGCGTAGCCTGACGTCCCCCTCGCTTTGTGTTTCAGGGGGATGAAGTTCTTCTTCTTTGAGGCGTTCAGCGCGGTGCTGATCATGTCCGTTGGACTTGCCCAGGCTTCGTCCTAGTAGTTGCTTCGGAGGTTGACGTCGAGTACGATTCGCTTTGCGGTTTTCTCGGGGACTGTCATGATACTGGCTGCCCACAGATCGACTATCGTGAGAACAACGCTGGCTTTTTATACGGGGAGGTCGTCGACGAGCATAATATGATGGGAAAAAGGGAGGGGAGAGATGGTCTGTCTACTGGGTATCCTATGAATGCCAGTCTAACAAGTTGCTGGCTAGAGTCAAGGCGTGGCTCGGCTCAGTGCCGCCACCAGAGATGCTGTACGACGTCGTAAACCAAGTCCCTAGTTATCCGATGCCGCCTCTCCATCCGCCCTGCCTCCGAAGCACGGACTTGACATCCCACGAAGACGATATGTCAGTGCCGTTTTTGGCCGACACCCCTAAAAGCGGGATGAACAATTGGCGGACTCCCCTACAGACCATGGATAGCATCGGGAAGCTCTCACTCTTCTACTTCATCACCATACCTCCCGGCTGATACTAGCGACCCTCGACTACCACAAGGCTTCTACAACGAGCCAGCCCACATCTGTAAGGGCCAACGCTCTTTCCTGTATCCAGAGAACAGGCTGTTGAAAATACGCTCACCGGGCTGGGACTGCAGCTTTGCGGACTAGTTCGTAGGGCCATCGTGTACACACATGCACATGCACGGAGCCGGCTAGCGGCGTCATCTCGCACCTCCGAATCCGGAGTCTCCTCAGAGACGAGGCCCTGCAGGCCAATAAAGAAGGTATCAGTAGTATACGCATATAATCTAGACATCCCCTCAACGCACCCAACGGCGGCGAGGCACGGCGCCTGCCACCGTCCTCCTGATAGACAAAAACATCATATCATGCCCCTAGACAAAGGGGGAACCCCCGCAGAAACACAATATGCTACACCCAGCCATGGCAGCCTCGGGCTGCTCGTCGACCGGTCATGCAAACGAGGACGTGAAGGTAGGAAATTCAGAAACTAGACGAAAACTCGGGAAATCGCACTCCATCTGCATCTACCCCACCGTCTAACACGCGCACCCATCACGGTCGTTGTCGATGTGGATGTTGATGGGGTCCTGGAAGTCGCCGCTGAACTCCTCCGACTCTTCTTGCGCGAGGGCGTTTCGGGCAATCACTGTAGTAGCGTCAGTCACCGCATTCCGCCACGAGATCCATGCCACCGGGGACTAGGGCCTCACCCTCGAAAGCCTGCTCGACGTTGATGGCCTCCTTGGCGCTCGTCTCAAAGTACGGGACCCCGCCCTTGGACTGGCAAAACGTCATCGCGCGCTTAGTCGAGATGACGCGCTTGCTCTCCTCGACGTCGACCTTGTTCCCGAGAACCACCTGCTCCGCATGTTAGCTGCCACCCCCCAGCCCAGTCTCCATTTCGTCGAGGCATCGGGACGTACAAAGGGGAAGTTGTCCGGGTCCCGCGGTGACGCCTGGATCAGGAACTCGTCCCTCCAGCTGTCTAGCGCGTCGAAGCTCTTGGAGTTGTTCACGTCGAAGACGAGGACGCAGCAGTCGGCACCGCGGTAGAAGGCGACGCCTAGGGACTGGAACCTCTCCTGGCCGGCCGTGTCCCAGAGCTACGTAACCCGTCGTGTCAGTTCCACCGTCGGTTATGTGTGCGCCGGGCCTTCAGATCCAGCTCGGGGTGCGGGCTCCGTCCGTACCTGCATGGTGACTTGGCGGTCGTCAACGAGGACTTCCCGCGTCAGGAAATCGGCGCCGATGGTCGCCTTGTAGCTCGCGCTGAACTTCTTGTTGACCTGTTCGACGCATGTTAGGCAATGACCGTCCCAGCTCGACGAGGTTGTGTCCTAGGGTCCGCGTACATATTGGTTCATCAAGCTCGTCTTCCCAACCCCACTGTCGCCCAGCACAATGACCTGCGTAGAGATGACTTCGTCAGCGCCTCCTGATCCGGATGACCGGGTAAACCGGGGCGGTGTGCGCGAACCTTCAGGAGGACCTTCTTCCTTGTCGACATGGTGGATTGTGTTTGTGTGGCGGGTATGTCGTCGATGACGTTGAGCGGAGCTTTTGCGACCGCTTAAGTTGCGTTTCGAGTGATGGCTCACGTGGGCGACCGGAATCCCGTGGTGTTAGAAGTCGGGAAGTGTCGGGTTGTGTTGGGTAGCCCGATCTGTTGTTGCCTGGTCACGAGGGTGTTGATGTTCGGACTCGAGATGGGAAGAGCTTCGGGGAGTTGATGGAGGCTGGCCCGAGACAACACCGACGGAGGCTGGTGGCTCAGAGTGCTGGGGATACCGAGCAGCTGCAGCGGTTGTTATCGCCCAACCACAGCAACCCCACCCCTGCCTTATCCCTGTCTGTCGGTGGAGCTACTACGTAGCAGGCCCATAATATGTCATATGAGCATATATGCAATGAAACGTCATAACCCGCATATCGAAGTGCATCTGCGATGTCGAGTAGAGTGACTCTGGACCACCTGGGTGACACAGCTGCAGCCTTGAACCAGAGCTCCCCACAAGAGACACCAAGACCCTCGCAGCTGCTGGTCGGGACGAGTGACCAGCAGCCCCCTCGACACCCTGATGGAACCCCGACCTCCACCCAGCTCCAATGGCGGATGAAGACCTGCTCGAAAGGGCCCAGAGTCTCAGCGACCTGGAGCTCGCCTTCCTGCTGTGCCTCATGAGCCGCGAGCACTGCATCATCAGCTCCGTGCCCTCGGCTCTCGACGACCTCGTCCGGGAACTCCAGCTCGTACGTCTAGTTCCGCAACTACTACCCGCTCTCATCCGACACTCTCCACCCCCGGTCTGGCAAAAGCAAACTAACATCGCACAGATCGCATCCAACACCTTCGGCCTGACCTCCGCCGTAATCGACTGCACCCCAGCTACAACCCTCGACACCTTCGTCTCCTCCCTCCTCCTCCCCAGCGCGCCCCCGCAACCGACTCGGACCCCCTCGCCCTTCCACCCGCGCCCCGACACCTCAACCTCTTACTTCCCCCCGCGCCCCCGCTCCGCCATCAGCCCCCTCTCCCCCATAAAACCCTCCTCCCCGCACCCCACCGCCGCGCCCCCGCCCCTCTCCATCCCCGAGGTCGTCCTCGCGCGGAACCTCGACGCCGCCCCCCGCGCAGTCCAGATCCAGGCGCTCGAGGTCCTGCGCACGCGCCGCATATTCACCCGCACCGCGGTGCAGACGGCGCCCAAGACGTTCCTGTTCGTGCCGGTGCTGGGCGCCGAGTCGGGGGGCGCCGCGCGCGTGACGCCGCACCTGAACGACTTTTTCTACCTGGCGCACTGGCATGAGGTCGGGGACGGGTTCCCGTACGTGGAGGAGGAGGAGGGGTGGGGAGGGGACGCGGAGACGGCGTCGACGTCTAGCGTGGTGAAGAGGAGTCCCGGGGGCCTGATCGGCGCGCCGGGCTCTGAGCCCCTGCTCTCGGAGGGCGTACGTCTACGATCTACACTTGCTCTCCCGTTGCCAGCAGAAGACTGACCGCAAGCAGGACATCATCCGCCTCGCCTCCCTATCGCAGGCCGTCGCACTAGACGTCGACGTCCACCGCTACCAGATGAACATCGTCTCCCACCTCCGCATCCACCGCGCCGTAACGGCCGGCGTCTCCCCCGCCGCGACGAAGCACTTCGACCGCCTCATCCGCTGCCTCGCGCCGCTCCACGGCGTAGACTACGCCACCCCCGCGCTCGTCGCCCTCGCCGCACGAAAGGTCTACCTCCACCGCCTCGAGATCGCGGGACCTGAGGCGGAGAGGAGCGTGCAGTGGGGAGGCAGCGTGCGGGCTGTTGAGGCGCTACTTGAGGGGGTTGGGCCTGAGGAGGTGATTGAGGATGTGCTGGCGATGGTGGCGGCCCCGTTATGAGATGGGCCGGGAATCTGTGACGACCCCTTTCTGACTTCCAGAAGAAGTACTATAACGCATGCACAAATAACTCTTGATACCCGTATCTATAATTCACACCATTGCAAAAGATTAAAGACCCCTTCAGTGGATATAACAAGTCATTATTAAGTAACCCAAAAAAGATAAAAACCCCGTGCCATTCCCCCCTTCTACACCCATACCATGAAAGAACTTTTTTTTTCCTCGTGAATTAAAACAGGATACAATGTAATCGAGGGACACAAAAAAGCTTAGTGCACCTCGGTAATCTTACACTCCCACCCAGACATGGGCGCCAGGAGCGGCAGACTGGCGCCGAGGCACCAACCCAGCTCGTTGCCGCCGATCGTCTTGGCGATCTTGACCTCGCGGTCGATGGGCATGTCGTAACCCGAGTGCAGGAGCGCGAGCATGAAGCTGAGGTCGAGGCACGACTCGGGCCTGTCGCGGAGCTCCTCGAGGGCACCGGGGACGGTGGAGAAGACGTCCCAGGCGGCCTCGCCGGCGCAGACGGTGGCGGTGAGGTCGTGCAGCTCGCGGAGGGTGAAGGAGTCAGGCATGCCGAGGGGCTTGGTGCGGTCGTAGAAGTACGAGAAGATGTAGAGGTCCTCCTTGGCGAACGTCTTGGCCAGGGGCGGCTGGTGGACACCGTTGAAGGAGCAGGGGGCCAGGTCGCACGAGGCTTCCTTCATAAGGATCTTCTCCGCCAGGTTGCGGCACTGCGCCGGGGCAGGGGTCGAGGGCCCCGTCATGTTGACCGTGACGGCCTCGCCGAGCGCGTGGCCCTCGCTGAGCTTGACGTCGATCTCGCGGGTCTGGCCGGGGGTGATGCAGGGGTGGACGAGGGGCTTGGCAAGCCAGTCGCCCGTGAGCTCCTTGGCGTCGTGCATGTCCTCGATGAGCACGCGGTGGACGGTCTCGCGAGCGGCCATGAGGCCGTAGCCGAGGTGGGAGTGCTGGTAGAGCGAGAACTCGCGGCCGCCGAAGGAAAGGTCATACTTGTGGTCGCCCTCGGCGAGCTTCTCGGGCATGCCGCCGTCGGGCGCGGACTTGAAGGTCGGCTCGAAGACGATCTGGGTGGAGCCGCCGCCGAGGTCGAAGACGGCGGCCGTCGGGCTCTGATCCGGGCCGCCGATCTTGCCGAGGAGGTAGTTGGTGGTGATCCAGGCGTAGACGCCCTCGTCGGAGCCGTCCATGATAGCGACGCCGTCCTGCTCCTTGGACACGACCGGGAAGGGGTACTTGGTCTCCAGGTGGTCCCTGACGGTCTCGAGGATCTTGTCGGCGGGCTCCTTGCCGATCATGCGGAGGCCGGCGGTGGCCTTGACGGCGACTGGGCTGCAGCCCTTGAGCTTTTCGGGGACGTAGCTCATGGCCACCTCCAGGAGGGGGTCGAGGGTGCGGGCGGCGGCCATGGGGTCGTCCTTATACTTGCTCAGGCCGCCGACGTCCTTCTCGGTCATCTTGAACTCCTCGTGCTCAAGCTCGGGGGTAGGGCCGCAGTTGTTGAACTTGTAGACGTGGATGCGCGAGCCGGTGCTGCCCGCGTCAATCATCAGGACGTACTGGACGATGGGCTTCGACTTGTCGCTGGACTGCGTGCACTTTTCGGTGCCGTAGGAAGCGTCGGCGGGGACCTGGCCCTGTCCCTGGGCGACGGCGCCACCGGTGTGGGAGACTATCGAGACTCGAGTTAGTACTACGCAAGGCCGCGCCTGCCTCCAGAGACAAACATACCGATGTCCACACCGCCGGGCGAGAACCAGTAGAACAGGGTGACCACGACGAATATTATCGCCGCGGTCTTGGCCCAGCGGGCCTTCTGTGCTTGCGACATCCAGATGGCTTTTAAACCGGAGAAGATCTCCACCTCCTGAGGCCTGTACCGAGCCCGCTTCTCGTGGGGATCGTGCGCGACTTGCTTGGTGGGCAGCGAAACCGATGTTCTCCTCATAACCTCTGTCGGGACGTGGCGACGAGGCTCAAGGGAGAGGCTTGGTGGTCGCGTGGGAGAGCACCTGATGCGACGAGACGAAGATCAAGATGGACGCAGGAAAAGGAAAAAAAAAACAAGAGGCGGCTAAACGAGAGCGCGAAAGTTAAATGAGCGAAAGCTTGGAAAGAAAGAGAGATCGGCTCGGATTACATCGGACAAACTCTGTGCGACCTGATTCTCGCGGAAATGCCCCTGACTGGAGAAGGGAAGGTGGATAAGGGGGGGGCGAGGCGGAGAGGCGGAGATGGGGGCAAGAAAAAGTTCCCAGATGAAAGGAGGTGGAATTATTCGCGGAATAGGGGGAAAGTGCGCTGCAAGGCGAGGCCCACAGCCGCTAAAGTTTGGAGATGGGACAATGCAAGTGCGCTGGCCAATCTGGAGCGCCAAAGCTTGAAACAGCCAGATGGCGCTATAAAAGCAGCCAACGGGATTCCCGCTTCGGCGGTACCTTGCCAAAGTCAAATTCAGTGCGATGCATGTGCCTTGCTAAGCCCGCGCTATCCTGGTTTCGTCCGGACACTTTGCATCATGCAGCAGTAACACGATCTTAATAATAAGAGTGTTACCTCGCACAGACTTTCAGGCCTTGCTCGGAAGAAGCATCATCGGCGGGTTCGCAATTTGTGGCTGCTTCCGGGGCGCAGGGAACGGCTGTGTTTTGGGGAAGCTTCTAGTGTTGTCGGACTTAAGAGTCGCAAGCTGCTGTTGCCTTTTGACGTCGAGCTATCTCGGAACGTATAAGTATCGATGTCTTACCTCGCACCGACGCTTCTTACAGGTTTTGACCCAGGCCTCGAATATCCGGCCAGGCTTGCCACAGCGTAGTCGTCACGAACTGATCCTAATATCACTCCATATTTTATCTTGCGCCCGAAGGAATTAAAAAGACAAGGGTAAAATAAATCTCCTACTATCATAGACACCTTAGAGCTCGCCACGCTCCAACTTAAATCGCCAAAACCTCATCGACCGCGAGGCGCTGCCCTGACGAGTGGCGAGCACCCAGACCCCCAGACGCCATGGACGTCCATCTCCTCGTCTACGACCTCTCCCAGGGCCTCGCCCGCAACATGTCCATGGGCATCCTCGGGTTCCAGCTTGACGCCATCTACCACACGTCCATCGAGCTCGGCGGCCGGGAATATGTCTACGACGGCGGTATCGTGGCTATCGTTCCCGGCTCCTCGCACCTTGGCCGGCCCCTGGAGCGGCTCTTCCTGGGCAAGACTGAGCTCCCCATGGACGTCATCGTCGAGTACCTCGACTCCCTAAGACCGATCTTTACTGCCGCTGTAAGTCTTGCTCCTGTCGCGAGTGGACGAGGCCGACTGACACCTGCCGGCAGGCCTATGACCTGTGGAAGCACAACTGCAATAATTTCACCGACTCGTTCGCCACCTTTCTGGTCGGCAAGGGGATACCGGACCACATCCTGCACATGCCGCAAGCAGTGCTAGACTCTCCCATGGGCAGGATGCTGCTTCCCCAGCTCACGCAAAACGTCAACGCTTCCAGGCAGACCGGGTCGATCCTCGGCATCCAGGACGGCGCCGGGACCGCCGCTACGACCAACGGGCAGGAGGGCAAGGTACGGCTGGTAGGGAATCTCGGCGATCTGGACGCTGTACTCGAGGCGGCGAAGGCCTCCTGCGCCGTCGTCTTCTTTACCTCCGCAACGTGCCCGCCCTGCAAGACGCTGTATCCCGTCTACGACCAGCTCGCCGCGGAAATCGGGGCGAAAGGCCACCTCGTCAAGGTCGATGTTAGCCAAGCGCGCGACATCGGCTCCCGGTACTCTGTCAGCGCGACACCTACGTTCATAACATTCTTAAAAGGAGAGCGGGAGAGCACCTGGAGTGGTGCCGACCCCTCACAGCTGAGGCGGAAAGTCGAGCTTCTCGTTCAGATGGCGTGGCCTACGCATCCCCACAGCCGACTCAACCTCTCGAGTTTCGCCAACGCACCCACGGAACCAGTGACATATGCCAGGGTTCCACCTATCCCCAAGCTCCTGGCCAAGATGGGATCCGCCTCAGATGATCCCGCTGTCAAGGAACTAACAGGCTTCATCGAGGTCCGCGAGAAGGAGGGCGCGGCGATGGCGACGCTGCCCGACGTCAAGAAAGTCGCCCGCTTCATACAGCAGTCGGTGAGCTCTCTACCTCTAGAGGTCCTCTTCTCGGTAGTGGACCTCTTTAGGTGCGCGCTCGCGGACCCTAGGGTCAGCGGGTATTTTGCAGAAGAAGACTCCCACGAGACGGTCTCCAGCATCCTCAAGACGGTCAACGAGGCCCCCACCTGCCCCTACGCCCTCCGGCTCGTCACTCTCCAGATGGCCTGCAACCTCTTCACATCACCCCTCTACGCCGACGAGATCCTCGCCAAGGAAACCCCAAGGGCGCAGGTCATCAGCCTCATATCGACCAGCTTCCTCGACGACGCACACACCAACACGCGCGTGGCGGCCGCCTCCCTAATGTTCAACCTCGTCCTCGCCCACCGGCGCGTGCGCGACGGACGACACCCCCACGGGCGGCCGCTGCCCGAGGCGGACCAGGTCGAGCTCGCGGCGTCGGTGCTTGAGGCCGTGGGGCAGGAGGGGGACTCGGCGGAGGCGCTGCGAGGAATGCTTTCCGCGCTAGGGCATCTGGTCTACGGGGAACCTGTGGATGGCGAGCTTGCGGATCTGCTGTGTGCGTTGGAGGCGGGGGCTACGGTTAAGGGGAAGACGGGGTTCCCGGAGGAGAAGTTGGTTACGGAGGTAGGGGAGCTGTTGGGTAAAGGATTCAGGCGGCCGTGAGGGGCGGCACGAGGCGTTAATGACGATGTGTATGAATGCGACCCATAATTATCGAGTATTCTCATTAACGAGGCTCGTGGAATCTCTTCCATAATGAGGCCCGGACCCGCTGTGTGAGGACGTTGGCATGGTGCCTGCTGACAAGAGGACTCCCCGTCGTTCCCACCTGGTATCAGCTGTCTTGATTAGAGAAGTGAAAGTTTTACCCGATTAGTCACCCAAATAACCCCACTCCCACCCACCATAAAACCCAAGCACCCCTCCGCAACATCCAAGTTTTTTCCCTCCTTTTCCCTTCCTTCTCCATCAAAAAGCAAACACTGAGCTGCCACGACCGACATTCCGAAATCATTCGATTGTCTCTACAGTGTCGAGTTGCCTTTCCCCCTCGTGGGGAATGCTCAGGAGAATGGATCCCAGCCCTCGATAGGAAGTCTCTGTTCCGGGAAACAGTCGGTCTTGAGATGCCAATAGACGGGGCACATACCTTCGGTGAAGAACTGCGGTTCTGAGCCGGGGAACGTGTGTTTAGATATTAGATAGATTTGTGTGTTAGCGTGTGCTGTATGCCGTACACCGCGTCGTTGCGGGAAAACGCCTTTGGCGGAGAGCGTGAGGTCGTTCCGAGCTTGACGTGAAAATGCTGAGCCGACGTGAGCGCGATTTTGCTTGCCAAGACGCGTCGCGTCGTGGGAACCGAGAACGCTAGACCATTCTATGTCGTTCCGGGAGAGCGGATAATACTCGTACGAGGCGTTCAACCGCTGCATCCTTCCAAGTTTCGGTTAAAAGTGGGTGCCAAGCGCGACTTCGAGGTCCGCCACCGGCCGGAATGCTGAGCTGAGCGGGCTTCGGGGACTTCTTGTCTCGATTTTCCACTCTGGACGTCTGGCCTCTGGTTTCCCTCGAACAACACCCCGCTTAGGAGAGAGATTTCACGTTCGCCTCTCCCCCACATTCGCTGTATCGTTATTTGATACCCCGCTCGCTTTACCGACGATTCGCGGTCTTAGACGCGCCCTCGTCAGCGCTATAACGGCTTAAACCCCTACCAAAGAGGGGCCTTAAAGAAACATAGAGACTACGGACTTCAGTTCCGGACGGACACCACCCACCATGGCGCCCATCCCCATCACCATCGTCACGGGCTTCCTCGGCTCCGGCAAGACGACCCTGATCCTCAACCTCCTCCCGCAGCTCCGCGCCACGAACCCAGACTACAAGCTCGCGCTGCTGAAGAACGAGTTCGGCGACCTGGCCGTGGACTCGCAGCTGGCGTCGTCGAGCGCCGTCTCGGGCGTGCAGGAGCTCCTGAACGGGTGCATCTGCTGCAACCTGGTGGGCCAGCTCAGCGAGGCGCTGCGGGAGCTGAGCGAGGGGATGCGGCCGGACCGCATCGTGGTCGAGACGAGCGGGTCCGCGTTCCCGGCCACACTGGCGCTCGAGGTCAACCGCCTCGCGCGGGAGACGGGCGCGTACGTGCTCGACGGGGTGGTGAGCGTGCTGGACGTGGAGAACTGGAAGGGCTACGAGGACACGAGCTACACGGCGCGCATCCAGGCGCGGTACACTGACCTCGTGGTGTTCAACAAGTGGGAGGTCTGCGACGAGGACAGGTTCGACGAGTGCCTCGACAGGCTCGGGGACCTCGAGGTCGAGACGGCGTGGGTGAAGAGCAAGAAGGGCTGGGTCTCGGCGGACCTCGTGTTTGGGGTCGACGGGGCGCTGGCCAAGAGCCTCACGGACGAGAGCAACGGCGAGAGCAACGGCGAGAGCCACTCGCACGACCACGCGCACGACCACCAGTCCGAGGTCGAGGTGCTCTCCGTCGAGCTCAAGGGCCCCGCGGGCTCGGCCGTCGACACGGCGAAGCTGCTCCCGCTGCTGGGGGCGGCGCCCAAGGACGAGGTCTACAGGATTAAGGCGGTGCTGACGCTCGGCGACGGCCCGCGCGACTCGGACTCGGAGGGCGACGCGTCGGCGCCGGCAGCGTCGGGCGGCAGGTATATCCTGAACTGGGCGTTCGGGCGGTGGACGTTCACGCCCGTGGCGGATGGCGTCGCGGAGCACGAGTCGAGCCGGCAGACGGTGCTGCGGATGACGATGATCATGGGGAGGTACGAGAGCAACAAGTGGAAGAAGAAGTTGGAGGGAGGGCGGTTCCTGGAGTTGGTGAAGGGCGACGGCGAATTGGTCGTCTCGAAGATTCTCTGAGCGTTACATGTCACGGATAGATCTCAATGGATAGACGATATGAATAGATGTCAAGCAGGTTATCAAGGACAGAGGATGTAAGGGGGTTGGCTATCAGCGGTACATCTCGGCTCGGGGCGGATCCGTCCGTTCGGACTCAGTCCCGGCGCACCGAACTCGCATGTGTGCCTCGTTCCCGAACCGAAACGGCGGAGCAGGCAGCAGTGAGACGGTCCCGCCACTGACACTGTCTCCCGACGCTAACCTGCCGTCTTACCCGATGAAGCGGTGGGATGGGATGCGAAATGATGGCCGTCCCTCGTCTGTGAAGCACAACCCGGTGACTCACGACTGACAAAGAGAAGAAGAGAAACCCTACTTTTTCGCGGGTGTTCATGACCCATCCTGAAGGATCTCGATGGAGATGACGTACTTGAGGTTGTAGCTCTGGCCAGGCTTCTTCGTGCTCGCTGAAACGGCTGCCTTGGCGTGGCGGCCAGACCAGCTCCGCGCATTCGCATAACCGGCACGATGAAGCGTCGAAATAAGCGTCTGCCTGGTATCTCGTACCACCAAATTGAATACTAGCGTGGCAACTCCGCACCGGGATTGAACGGCCTGGAGCGACACGAACCCCAGCGGGATTCGCGCGGCGGAGATTGTGGCGGCCGGAGATTGGAGTTAACGGACCAGTTGTTGCTTCGATTAGCATTTCAGCAGCCTAACAGCGTCGACTCAATGTTGCATCACACCCTCTCTAGGACAAGGTTCGTATTAATAATACGGGCCACGGCTTGGCTCCAGCCCGACATCCATGTCGCCTGCCCACAGGCGCACTTCGGGGCCCGATGTAGTGAGTCGTTACAAGTACACTGCCGCTATTGATCATGACGGCCGCCGGTAACCTGGGCCCGTGGGAGCGTGCCGGAATCCCGTCCCCGACATCTCCACCGTGGAAGTGGATCGCGCGTTGATGAGGGCCAGTTCTTAAAACCGATACCATCCCTTCTAGCTTGGGCTTCGATTGTTTTCGCTTTTTAGGAATAGTGGGATTTGCCTTCTTCATTCCAATGGTTTCGGTCGATCGATCTCTGCCTCCGTCCTTCAATAGCACCTTCGACCGTAATACATCGGGGTACCTCGGCTCCTCCCGCTCCTGTAGTCGCCTATATAGCTTATCCCAATAACCCAGCGCCCAGCATCCTCTAGGCAGGACAGCCCATCCGAAACCGAATTGATCGGCTCGATCTTCGTCTGATCGCCGCCCACCCGCCGACGCCCGTCGGAGGTCTCGCCGTGTCATGGTAGGGCTCAACGGGGAGGGGACCCAGCCCGAGCCCGCCCGCCCCACCGCCGAGAAGCGCGAGAATGAAGACGGCATCGAAAAGGAGTCGGTGAAAGCCGCGGCCGAACCCGCGGAGCGGACCTCGGAGCTGGACCGCACGGGGACGCGCGCCACCGATGCATCGGCCACCACCCAGGCCACGGCGGCTGCTAGCCAGAAGCAGCCGGCGCGGAAGTGGTACCGGAAGCTCAACCCGCTCCGATGGGGCGGCGTGCCCCCCGTTCCGGCCGAGAGGCCGCCGTCTCCGGAGCACACGGCCGGCTTTTTTAGCCTGCTGACCTTTACCTGGATGGGAGCCCTGATGACCGTAAGCCCGCTTCTAGCACCCGTTGTTCCTCGTGTGCTCACACCTCGCTAGGTCGGATATAAGCGGCCCCTCCAGCAGAACGACCTCTGGACCGTCAACCCGTCCAGGGCCACGGAGCCCATGACGGAGCGCTTCCGCGCCTCCTTCAAGCGCCGCGTCGAGCGGGGCGACAAGTACCCGCTCCTCTTCGCCGTCCACGAGTCCTTCCGCTCCGAGATCTGGCTCGGCGGCGCCGCGGCGCTCTCGTCCCACATCTTCATGGTCATCGCGCCCTTTACCCTCCGCTTCCTGATCCAGTTCGCCACCGACGCATACGTCGCGAACCAGACCGGCGTCCCGGGCCCGCCCATCGGCAAGGGCGTCGGGCTCGTGCTGGGCATCACGGCGATGCAGGTGTGTCAGAGCCTGAGTACCAACCACTTCATCTACCGTGGCATGATGGTAGGCGGGGAGGTGCGCGCCGTTCTTATCGGGCTCATCTTTGAAAAATCCATGGTCTTATCGGGTCGGGCAAAGGCTGGTGGGGTCAAGGAGGGGGCTGCTGACGCTGGTGCCGCGGAGGCCTCTGGGAAGGAACCTGGAAAGAAGGGAAAGAAGGGAGAGAAGGGCGGGCCCGAAGTCGGCGGCGACGGCACCGGTTGGGCAAACGGCCGCATCACCAACCTCATGAGCGTCGACACCTACCGTATCGACCAGGCCTCCGCGCTCTTCCACATGATGTGGACCGGGCCCGTGTCAATCATTATCACCCTCATCGTGCTGCTGGTCAACCTGACCTACAGCGCCCTGGCCGGTTTCGCCCTCCTGGTGGTCGGCCTCCCGCTCCTCACCCGCGCCATCCGGGGCCTCCTCGTCCGCCGCAAAAAGATCAACAAGGTCACTGACCAGCGCGTGAGCCTGACGCAGGAGATCCTCCAGTCCGTACGCTTCGTCAAGTTCTTCGGCTGGGAGAGCTCGTTCCTCGAGCGGCTAGGCGAGATCCGCGGCCGTGAGATCCGCGGAATCCAGCTCATCCTCGCCATTCGGAACGCCATCAACGCCGTCAGCATGTCGCTTCCCGTCTTTGCGTCCATGCTTGCCTTCATTACTTACTCTCTAACTAACCATGACCTGGACGCCGCCAAGATCTTCTCGTCGCTTGCACTCTTCAACAGTATGCGGCTGCCGCTCAACATGCTCCCGCTCGTCCTTGGCCAGGTCGTAGACGCGTGGTCTTCCGCTAAGCGTATTCAGGAGTTTCTCCTTGCGGAGGAGACTGTGGAGGATGTAGTCCATGAGTCCGAGGGGAAGCACGCCCTTGAGATCCGCGATGCGACGTTTACATGGGAGCGGACGCCGACCCAGGACCCCGAGACCACCGTCTCTGGTGGGGCTGGCTCGAAGGGCGAGCCGAATAAGAAGGGTGAGTCCAACGCCGAAAAGCGGACGGACTCTTCGGGTGAAGAGACGGAGGGCTCGTCTACCACCATTGTCGAGAGAGAGCCGTTCAAGCTCCGCGACCTCGACTTTTCCATCCAGCGAGACGAGCTCGTTGCTGTTATTGGAACGGTCGGGAGCGGGAAGAGTTCGCTGCTGGCTGCTCTTGCGGGCGACATGAGAAAGACAGACGGGGAGGTTGTTCTTGGAGCGGCGAGGGCGTTTTGTCCGCAGTACGCCTGGATCCAGAACGCGACGGTCCGCGACAACATCTTGTTTGGGAAGGACATGGACCCAGAGTGGTACCAGGAGGTCATTCGAGCGTAAGTATAGACCCCGATCAGAATGATGCTTCTGCCATACTTACAATCTCTGCAGCTGCTCGCTCCAGCAGGACTTGGATATGCTGCCGAACGGGGACATGACTGAGATCGGCGAGCGAGGCATCACCATCTCCGGTGGCCAGAAGCAGCGGCTCAACATCGCGCGAGCCATCTACTTCAACGCGGATATCGTCCTGATGGACGATCCCCTCAGCGCCGTCGATGCCCACGTCGGGCGCCACATATTTGACAACGCCATCTTGGGCCTGCTGAAGGGCAAGTGCAGGGTCCTCGCGACCCACCAGCTCTGGGTCCTGAACAGGTGCGACCGCATCATCTGGATGGAGGGCGGCACGATCCAGGCGGTCGACACATTTGACAATCTCATGAGGGACCACGTCGAGTTCCAGAACCTCATGGAGACGACGGGGGTCGAGGAAAAGACTGAGAAAGAAGAGCAGCCCGGCGAGGATGACGACCAGCCAGGTGAAGGGGCGAGGAAGAAGCGCAAGGGCGGCGCCCTCATGCAGCAGGAGGAACGGGCGCTCGCAAGTGTCCCCTGGTCCGTGTACGCGGCGTACATCCGCGCATCCGGCTCGATGCTGAACGTGCCGCTCGTCCTGTTTGCCCTCATACTCTCGCAGGCCACAAACATCATAACGGGCCTGTGGCTGTCGTGGTGGACGTCCGACCACTATGGGCTCTCCAACGCGCAGTACATTGGCGGCTACGCCGGCCTCGGCGTGCTCCAGGTGATTTTCATGTTCGTCTTTTCGGTGCTCCTATCGATTCTCGGGACGACCAGCAGCAAAGTCATGCTCCACGACGCCGTGACGCGGGTGCTCCGGGCGCCCATGTCCTTCTTCGACACGACGCCGCTGGGGCGCATCACGAACCGCTTCTCACGCGACGTCGACGTGATGGATAACAATTTAACCGACGCGATGCGCATGTACTTCTTCACGCTGGCCATGATCACGGCCGTCTTCTGCCTCATCATCGCCTTCTTCCACTACTTCGCCGTGGCGCTCGTCCCGCTTTCCGTCCTCTTCATCTTCGCGGCGTCGTACTACCGAGCGTCTGCGCGCGAGGTCAAGCGCTTCGAGTCGGTCCTCCGCTCCAACGTCTTCGCCAAGTTTGGCGAGGGCCTGAGCGGCGTGGCGTCGATCCGGGCCTATGGGCTGCAGGAGCGCTTCGTCACGGAGCTGCGGCGCGCCATCGACGATATGGACGCCGCCTACTTCCTCACGTTCTCAAACCAGCGGTGGCTATCGGTGCGGCTGGACCTCATCGGCAACATGCTCGTCTTCGTCACGGGCATGCTGGTCGTGACGTCGCGCTTCAGCGTGTCGCCGTCCATCGGCGGGCTGGTCCTCAGCTACCTCCTCGCCATCGTCATGATGCTGCAGTTCACGGTGCGGCAGCTGGCTGAGGTGGAGAACGGCATGAACGCCGTCGAGAGGCTACGCCACTATGGGAGTAACCTCGAGGAGGAGGCCCCGCTGCGGACTGTCGAGGTGCGGGCGTCATGGCCTGAGACGGGCGAGATTGTCTTTGACGGCGTGCAGATGCGCTACCGCGAGGGTCTCCCGCTCGTACTACGGGACCTCAACATTCACATCAATGGCGGCGAGCGCATCGGAATCGTGGGCCGCACGGGCGCCGGCAAGTCGTCCATCATGTCGGCGCTCTTCCGGCTCGTCGAGCTGTCGGCGGGCTACATCCTCATCGACGGGCTCGACATCTCAACCATCGGGCTGCAGGACCTACGGTCCCGCCTCGCCATTATCCCGCAGGACCCCACGCTTTTCAAGGGCACGGTGCGGAGTAACCTCGACCCGTTCGGCGAGCACACCGACCTAGAGCTGTGGTCTGCCCTCCGCCAGGCGGACCTCGTGCCCCCTCAGCAGCAGCAGCCCGCCACCTCGGCGTCTGAACCCCCCTTGCGGGACGCGTCCTCGGTAAGGCTCGACTCAGTGGTAGAAGAGGACGGGCTCAACTTCTCCCTCGGGCAGCGCCAGCTCATGGCGTTGGCGCGGGCCCTCGTGCGCGGGAGCCAGATCATCGTCTGCGACGAGGCGACGTCCTCTGTCGACATGGAGACGGACGACAAGATCCAGCGGACCATGGCGGCAGGGTTCCGCGGGAGGACGCTGCTCTGCATCGCGCACAGGCTGCGCACTATTGTCGGGTACGACCGCATCTGCGTCATGGACGCGGGCGGGATCGCGGAGCTGGGGACGCCGGCGGAGTTGTGGGGACGAGGGGGGATTTTCAGGGGGATGTGTGAGCGGAGCGGGATAAGGGAGGGGGATATAAGGGCGGCGAGGGAGGCGTTGGAGGGGGTGTGAGATTCGTATGGGCTAATTTTAGGTGTCAATGGTGTAATTTATGCGAGTAATAACGATACATGAGTGAAAAAGCAAAAGGTTCCCCGCAAGGTTCGACAGACATGATCGTGACACCACGTGGTGGCACCATGCATCCACGCGAGACATATATCGAGCCGCGTATCAGCGCCGATCCACGTCCTAGCTCCATCTTCTCTACGACTCAAACACGTCTCGGGAAACCAATGCCAAGGGCGAATCGAACAAATGCCTGCTTCCATTCAAACTCGTAAACTGCGCTACGCTACAAAAACGATTAACTCTCAGCTCCCCCGATCCATGCTTCCATCAGGCAGAGAAGAAAACGGACAAGGAGATGTGAGGAACGGAACAAGACGAAAAAGGCCACGTGAATAAACGACGGAAAAATGAAGGAAGGAAACGAGGATCCCCTGACTCCCAAGCTTCTAAAGTAAGGTATGCCAATGCCGTAGAGCGAATGTACATGCGGCGTGGTAAAAGAAGATGAACAACCCCTTATCCAGCGCGGTGTGTAGCTCATAGACAAGGGAAAAAACTCCAACGACGGTAAATATTACGGGACTCTCGCCCCTTGGGTATGTGCAAAGCGCGTGTGTATGGCCCCTCCTCCCGGGGCCGTCTCTACTCCCTCAGCAGCCCACGCAAGCGATCGCAGAAGACCAAGGCCGCGCATCATGACCCCGTAGCGCGACTGGAAACCGCCTCCTAGCGCCGACCTTGCGACGAGTAGCTCCGGTTGCGGTGGTGCCTGCTCCCCTGCGACGGCATCTGCGGGGGGAACATCTGCGGGTTCTCGTCGAGCAGGTCGTCGAGGTACGCGCTCGGCGCGCGCTGGCCGGGCGCCTGGCTGAGGTTCAGCGAGCTCATACTCGGATCCTGCTGGCGCGCGGCGTACTGCGGCGACCCGTCGGGGCTGTGGTCCATCATGGACCCGCGCGCGAACGGCTGCCCGCCCCTCGAGTCGGGCCGAAGCGTCGTGTACCCTGCGGCTGAGTGCGAGCCCATCCCGGCCGACGGCGACGAGCCGGCGGCGTAGAACCCTGACGGGAGGTAGCGCGAGTCGCGGTTGGCGCCCGCGGCGGCCGACCCGGCGGCGGTGGGGGAGAAGAACAGGTTCGAGTGGCTCGGGGTCGTGGAGGGGACGGGCCCACGGGTCGTCCTGCGCTTGCCGCGAGCAGGAGCGGGCGGGGTCCGGTCGCGCTCGGAGCTCTTGTAGAAGGTGGCGGGCGGGCCGCGGTGGGTCGACTTCTCGTTGGCGCGGTGCTGGGCGCGGGCGGCGCGGGCAACGGAGCGGTGGAGCAGGCAGGCGACGACACCGCGCCACACGAGGATGGCGAGGCCAAAGGTGCCGAGGATGGCGCCCACGGCGATGAAGACGGTCCCGTTGGGCATCGTGGACCGGTCCATGAAGGGCGCGTTTATGGTGGGCGGGACGGCCGGGGGTGGGTAGCTGTAGTCGACGAAGCCGCCGCTTAGGGTCGGGACCGGGTCATCATCGCTCGTAGCCGTCTGCCCGAGGGTAATGGTAGGAACACGAGACTCCTCGGTCGTCGACGTCGTACTTTGGGTCTCCTGTCGCTGTCTCGTAGACGTACGAGCGGGGGTCCGGCTCTGTTCCGAAGTGGACTCCTCTTCATCATCGTCGTTGCTGTCGTTCGTCGGGCTGGGAGTGCTGTTTTCTCGCGTGGTAGGAGAAGGGTCCTCTTCTTCATCATCGTCGTTGCTGTTGTTCGTCGGGCTGGGGGTACTGTTTCCGCGCGTGGGAGAAGGATCCTCGTCGTCGTCGTCGTTATTGTTGTTGCCCCCATTCCCCTGGGCAAGGACAACGGTCGAGTACGCAGCCAGGAGAGCGAGGCTCTCGAGGCGCCATGCCCTCAGCGGCGACGACAGATGCATCCTGGCGGGATGTGGATCGCGAGTAAACAATGATCTAATTGTTGTGCTAGAGCCGGCGACCAATTCCTCGGCGACGAACGGAAAGCTTCGAGTGACGGCGCGCGCTCTGAAGCCAGCGACAACGAGAAGTTCGACGGACCAGGCGTCTTCGAAGGGGTTTCGGGCGCCGTGGTAAGAATGCGTCGGGTAAATGAGCGTGGACTCAGCTGAATCGGATACGAGCGGCGGGAGCGGGACGGTGGCGAAGTCGGCAAAGAGCGAGTGATATATAAAGATGGGCGGAGGACCAAGGGAACGGATGCCGGAGACGATAACTACAAAAACTAAAAGCCTCGCCCGCAGCGACGATGATAGCCTGGTGCGGATAATTGTCGTCGTCTTGGGGGCAAGAGGAGAACGACACGACGGGGAGGGGAGATTAGGTTATTTGGTGGGCCAACTGGGCCCCCTGGTGCGAATCGGGAATCTGGGGTCGGCGGGACTTCCGTTTATGTGGAGATGCCAGCAAACGTTATGTAGCCCTGTCGCTGTCTCGGCGCCTCCCTGTCAGCGCGAGCACAAACACAGGCGAGTGGCAGATGGCGTGTCGAAATTCTCAGGCTGTCGCATTCATGTATGTGGGATGACGAGCTACTCGTAGAAGACAGTTTTTGGTAGTTCACACTGTAAGCCGTGCAGGGGGCGTCATTGTATCCAGGCGGTCTCAGAGAGGGCGTGGCATTCCGATTTCCGACCGAAAGACAGTCTCAAAATTCAGAAAAGACTGTGTGGCTCCGTACCCTGGTACCAGCCCAAAGGCGGTTAAATGAGCCGAAAATGTCCGGGCTCGCGCTGGCCCGTGCCCGGGCAACGGCCACCTTTTCACCGAGACCCACCCATGCATTGCGCTGCAAATTGCCTTCAATCCACTGCAAACCACCCAAGACGTCCAAAAATACCAGAACCGCCGCTTCGCATCTCATCAGCATCCTGCCGCCAGCTCAAAGACGCCTCACCCCGCAGATAGAAACTCGCGGTAACTCACAAAGACACCCGTATCGACTGACTCTCGTTCTCCCTCGCACTCGCCCTCATCATGGGTGTGGCCAAGCGCACTCGAAAATTTGCAACGGTATCGTCGCAGCCGCCTTATCGATAAGGAAACTTCCGCTCTCATCGCGACACCTGCTAACACACATCTCACGTTCTAGGTCAAGCGCATCATCGGAAAGCGTAAGCATTGAGTGTTCTCGTTTCTATTGGGAGATCCGGACTGACGTTTGTGCAGGCGATTCCAGGTTAAAAGAGAACCAGGGCAAGGCTGATGCCGCCAACAAGAAGAAGGCCCAGGAGGAGGCCACCGATGAGATCGTGAGAGAAGTGTATGTCTACGGTCTCTCCTCCGAGTATTTGGGCCGCATTGTATGCTGACAGCCATGTGCAGACCGCAGATGCCGTCGCAGATGTTCTTCGCGCACAACACGGCTCTCGTGCCGCCTTACAACTGCCTGGTCGATACCAACTTCATATCGTCAGTCCCCCTTTTCTCCTGCCAAGGCCTTCTGAAGTTCAGTTCAACTAACTTCTCGTAGACACTCCGTCCAGCGGAAGCTCTCCCTGATACAGGCCAGCATGGACTGCCTCTACGCCAAGGTCAACATGTTCATCACCACCTGCGTCCTCGCCGGTACGTCGCCTCCTCCCCACTTACTCCTGCTTGCCCTCCCCGTCCCGCTAACACAACATCCCAGAGTTGGAAAAGCTCGGGCCCAAGTACAGGCTCGCCCTCCGCGTAGCCAAGAGCGAGAACTTCGAGGTCCTCAAGTGCCAGCACAAGGGCATCTACGCCGACGACTGCATTTTCGACCGCGTCTCCAAGTCGCGCATCTACATCGTCGGCACCGACGATAAGGACCTCCAGCGGAGGCTGCGCAAGGTGCCCGGTGTGCCCATCATGAAGGTCGCCAGGGGCAAGTACGTCATCGAGAGGCTGCCGGGGGCGCCGAACTGAGCGGGCGGGGACGTGGTTGTCGGGGAGGGTTTGGTTTATTCATCTTGTGGCGTTACATCGTGGGAAAAGGGCATCTTACTTAAATTCGTGGTTTCATACTCATGACGTGCTCAAGAAAAGGGTTTCATTGTTGGATCGATACAATCGAGGAACTGCTGCTGCTCGTGTTGGTTTGTCGTAAGGGTGATTATGCCACATTCC
>JAGFNX010000354.1:0-69237 GCA_017657125.1 Scopulariopsis brevicaulis
TGGGGGGGGGGGGGGGGGGGGGGGGGGGTTGTGATTCTGAGGTGAAAGGGAGATGTGTGTGGCCGGGCCTGGCTTAGTTGTGGGAGGGACGGATGTGGTCGAGGTTGCAGTGGTGTGGTTGGTTCGCGGCGTGGTCGAGGTGGGGACACTTGACCGTTTCCCCCGCGAATGGGACTTGGCAGTTAAATGGGCGCCGGAATATCGAATGTCGAAAAAGTCCGGGGCAGTGGGAGGGAGGGTTGTTCCGGACCACGTACGTGCGTACTTGTAGATGTTGGTCCGGCAATGCTAGATTTACTCAGAGTTTCTAATGGAGTATGGGCCGGGCACGATTGGCTGCGTCAGAGAGATGGGCCCCAGAAGTATTGCGTATTGCGCCCCCCTGATATTCCATAGATGAGGAGGAGGCGGGGAGATGCGCGGGCTGGCCTGATGCTAATCCTGGGGATCGCCGAATCGGGCAAGGTGAGCGCGGAGGAATGTCCTTGTCGAGCTTGGGCGCAGGTGCTAATGTGAGGAGCCGGCGCAGGGGGGTGGACTTGGATGGAGAGGTGACAGGGAAAGGGGCGGAATCCGGGGACATTTGGCGGGGAGTTTCTTGGTCGTTGGAACTTGGGGTTCCGGCGTCCCGTAACATCCCGTGTGCTGAGCCTGGACTGCCCGGGGTCCGCGCATGAAGGATTCCGACCTCGAGGATCCGATGAGCTTATAATTTCGAGGTACGTATTCGTATAGACGTCACGTCGTGGGTGTGGCGGACTTGGTGGACGCCGCGGCGAGATCGAGAAGGCCCTACGAAAGTGATTCTTCCAGACGACGCAGAGTTGCCGTGTTTCGAGCAGCGCCCTTCTCCTTGACGTGGTCTTGGAGCAGAGTGCCTATTTGGTACAAGGTACAAGTCTACGGGGAAGCCATCATGCATCGTAGCTTCACCAACAAAAGACACTGCGGACTCCAATCCTCCCCAAAATGGATATCATGCAAGTGTGATGGAAGGACTTCAGCGCGGACTTGGCAAGTTGGCACTTGACGGAGGTGGACTGGCGCATCGCCAGTGCGCTCCCAGAAGCCCGTGCGCGGGGTTCAAAGGGTCTCGGTGCACCGTCAAAGTCAAAGTCAAAGTCTCGGTGGTGTGGGGCCTGCATGGGGTGGGGTGAGTCCCCCGACTTTCACATGCCAAAACCTCGCGTCCACGTTCCCGTCCTGCGCGACCATCGAGCTGCTCTCATTGACCTCGCGCCATAACGCAGTCGTCTCTTTTCGCCGTTTCTCGTCGGCTTCAGCTCAGCTGTAGACTCGACATCTCTTAGGACCCCTAGCATCTAACCATCTTCCGCGGATTGCTTTCACGGAGGAGAGCGCCGGAGGGACTTATACCTCGTGGCGTCTACTTATGCTTCTGGACCTCGGACGAGGGAACCTCCGCTGGGAACTTGTATCCGGCAATGACGCACCTCGTATCGACAGGCGGATCCCGTCGGCGGCTTGTCCCCCTGACTAGTGCATCTGCCCGGCGGCTCTCGCGCGCACTCCCTGTAAGATGGCAGGACGTCAAAGTCTCCCTCCCTGGTGCTTCACTTTAACATCTTCACTGCACCGCCCTCTCGCTCAGCTACCCAAATCGAGGAGGCCGTCTGGGGCGTCCGCTCCTTGTTTAGAATTCGTAGAAACATGCTGTAAGAGTTAGAGATGTAATTCCGCTGCTTCGGAGCCTCTCTGGAAATGAGACACAACTGGGGCTTTGCGGGGCCCGGCGCTCTCGACGGCCCCGGTTAGTCTAATCCACGGACGGAGCCAGCGAGACGGCCGAGGTTCGCGACTTATGCGAATGGCACCTTCGGTCTTCCTTGGATATTTTATATATATTTTTTCATCTAGTCGACGTCGACTTTTACTTCGCGTCTGCTCGAGTCTACCAAGTATTAATAGGAAATTGTCGGGTTTCCTCCCTCTCTCTTTCCTCGCGGGGAAGCATTCCAACGGCCTCCACTCGCACCACCTCGCTCGGTCGGCACCTAAACACGTGGTGGCACCTCTTCCGACCTCACCCCAACATCACCACCGCCTCGCCGGGAAATCTATCATTCTTCGGCGCATAGACACCTCTGAGCCTCCGTCTTTTGACGAAAGTGAACACGGGCGTGGGCCGGGGTGCGCAGGAAAGCCAAGACCGAGACAAGCGGTCTCGCCCCTTGGTCTTTCCCTCATCAGAGAGTCGGGTGTTCCATCGCCCCTTCCGTGTCATCGGAGCTACTGCAGTCTCTCGCCCTCCGAGACGGTGCCTCTTTCTTTCGCTAGCTGCGGCGCCTTCCGATCCGTGCTTGGCCGGTCTTTCCTGGCTGACGCTGATGCCTAACGCGCCTTCCCTGGCTATTTCGCTTCCCATTTCGCTTGGGTAATCGCCAATTGGCAAAAGGACCACATTCCGGTTCACCTCGCCTTAGTTTCATTTGCTGCGCCGATATTACCTCTGGCCGCATTGGCATCACCACATCGGTCTCAGGCGCGTCTCCGCCAGGCTTGACCCGTGTCACCACCCGCCACCCATTCGGTCTGCGCCCAAACCGGCGCAGTCCTGATTCGGAACACGCCCAGAGCTCGCTTGTATCACCCGGGCCTGCCCCACGATAGCACATTGCCTCCGCATACAGAGGCCCGCCTACTGGATCCGCGCACCATCGTGCGACGTGTGCCGATATTGCGCCCGGCCCACCCGCGATGGCTACCGCCGTGCAGCCCCGGAGGCGCGCCGGCCCCTTTGCGCTAGCCGCCGTGCCCCCGCCCCTGCGCCCGGCCCTCCGGGCGTTTCTCCTCGGATATGCCTCCGCCGTCGGCCCGCGGCTTGTCGGCCTCCTGGCGCGCTATGTGAAGGCTAGGCGCGCCGGCGGAGAGGCGGAGCGGAAGGAGCACGTCGGACAGAAGTTGCGTGCCGCTTTGGCTTCGGGCTTCGGGTGGGATAGGTTCCCTGCCTTTTGCGCGTTGCTTATCGGCGGGAGCACGTTTCTCGAGGTAAGTTTCACCGTTGTAGAGTTTCATCCCAAGTATCCCGTCCTTACGCATATCGATCCGTCTCAATGAATCCCAGCCGCTGACCATGTCTGTACTCTAGATTCCTCTCCGACGGTTGCTCCATAAACTTCTCGGGTCCGGTGTTTCTACTTTGACACTCACCAGGTACGTAGCTATCTAAGCTCATATCGTGGAAACACTTCTGACAGGGTCGGACAGGCTCGGAAGATGGTTCGCCGCATTCTTCTCGGCAGCTCTAAGCCTGCGGCTCCTTCAGTCCAGGCGCTCACCTGCCTACACCGAGATCATCCCCAGCAAGTCCGCCGACTCCCCCGACGAGACCAAGACCGTCGTTCACGCTGGCCGGACTATCGACCTCACGCTCTTCACCGCCGCCCGCGCCCTCGACGTCCTCGTCAGGACCGCGTGGACCCGCTCAACCGCCAACAGCACCTCGAAGACCGTCAGCACCCTCGGGACGCTCGCGGACCCCGTCGTCTTCGCCCTCTCATCAGCCGCCATCATGTGGTCTTGGTTCTTCGCGCCGTGGAATCTACCCAAGTCGTACAGGCAGTGGATCAGCTCCGCCGCTGCCGTCGACGACCGCCTCATTGAGGCGCTCCGGCGGTGCCGGGCCGGCGAGCTCCAGTACGGCGAGAACAACGGCCAGGCGCCGCTCCTGTCGTCCATGTGCGAGACGTACGGGCTACCGCCCGTGTGGGGCGACCCTGCTACCACGATCCCCTTCCCCTGCGAGCTCGTCCACATGCACTGCGGGCCCTCGTGCGAGTACCACGCGCTCTCCCGATTCTATCGCTCCTTCCGGTGGTCCCTGGGCACCTACCTACCCCTTACCCTCGCCCTCCAGCTGCGGAAGAAGCCCACGGCCGACTCACTTCGCCAGGGCATTCTCTCCGCCATGCGCTCCTCGGCGTTCCTAGGCACCTTCATCACGCTCTTCTACTACGGCGTCTGCCTTGCCCGCACGCGTATCGGGCCACACCTCATCGGCACGGATACCAAGGCCCGGCAGAAGATCGACGGGGGCATCTGCGTCGGGACGGGCTGCGCGTTGTGCGGGTGGAGCATCCTCCTAGAGGCGACGCGCCGCCGGCCCGAGCTCGCGCTATTCGTGACGCCGAGGGCGCTGGCGACGTTCATGCCGAGGAAGTACGCTGCGGAGAAGGAGTGGAGGGAGGTGCTGGCCTTTGCGGCGAGCGCGGCGGTGTTGGTGTGTGCGGTTAAAGAGGAGAAGGGGGCTGTCAGGGGTGTCTTTGGGAGGTTGGTTGGGTCTGTGATGGCGAAGTAGGAAGCTGAAGACGTGTTTCTCTTGCATTGGCGTGTGTCCCTACGCGTGGGCTTGGGACATGTATCATAGAGCATCAGTGAAGATATAGACTGTGGTTTAGAGCCAGCTTGGATCGGCAGTTGGGAACAAAGCATTTGTTCATCGTCAATGCGTGACTTCCCCAATCCTCATAACTCGTATAATGATAACCCGATACAGTCTCTATTCACATAAAACGCCTGGCTGTCCACCTCAACCCTAGCTGCCCACCCCCTCCCAGCCCGCCAACTCACCCCTAGTAGACCTCCAAAGGCTCGCAACCCCCAGCACAAACACACAAACCAGCAGATCCGACCTAACCGTCGCGAACACCTGCCCGTACCTCATCACAACCCTGATATACCCCGCCGTCCGCGGCGGCAGGAACCCTAGCACCGTACCGATGATCCCCGAGGGCGCGTGCCGCGCGCCGTCGACGAAGAAGCGCGTCGTAAGAAGGAGCGCCTCGACGCTCGCAAAGACGTAGAAGAAGTTTGGGGGTGTCTCGAGAGCGGTCTCGACAGAGGCCTCGCGCTCGGGGAGCGTTCCGGAAAAAGGTGTCGAGAGCGCGACATATAGGCCCAGCGCGAGGGCATAGAGCGCGTGGAGGATCCGCCAGACGGAGGAGGCCTTGCCGGGGGCCTGCTGCTGAGGGGCCTGCGGGGGGAAGCCCGGCATCGGGGCGCCGCCGGTGGGCGCGCCGCCCGGGAGGAACTGCGTCATCAGGGAGGCGAGGGGGTCGTCCTGGCCCTGCGGGAAGGGCGAGCCGCCTGGGGTGCGCTGGGGCGTGGGCTGGTTCTGGAGGCTCAGCATCAGGCGCTGGAGGTCGTCTTGCGGAGTGGCACTCTGGGAGGGCGACTCGGTGCGGGGGGTATGGCGAGGGGAGTAGTAGTGCTGCGAGATGTCGACCTCTTCCGGGTCGGCGTGTGCGGCAGGCGTCTCGGCTGAGCTCTCCTGCGGCGGGACGGGAACGTCATCTAAGTAGCACCTGTTAGCCTAAGCCGCACTTCACCCTCAGACGATGTGCAGCTATAGAATAAAAGACTTACCTCGCTGCATGCCTCCTCCTAGGCCAGTAATCCTGTTCAATCTCGCCGATCCCCCAGCTCGGATCTTGGCCTCTCGCCGCTCCTTTCGGAGCCGCGCCTGCTCCGCCGCGCGCTGGGACGCCGCGTCGACCTCATTCTCGGACATGGCGAGTTTCTTTTCTCTCCAATTTACTTCGTTTCCGAATGAGTCGTTGAGAGGGGGATGCTGGAAGAACGGAGTGGGCTGTTGGGCTATAAAGAGCTAGGTCCGCCAGCGATGATGTCGATGTGGTATCGGGTAGCTGAGCTTGCCTGCAAACGGGCGCCTGTCACGTGCTCCGTAAGGGAGCTCCCAGGTGTGGCTCCGGGTAAGACAATGCGCAACGGCTATCGAGGCAGAACCCAGCTCCGAATTCCCTTTTCGACTATAAATCCAAAGAGTGTCTAGAATAAGGAGTACGAGAAGGGTCCTACTTTTGTGTATATGAAGAGTCTCTATGCGCCGCGGGAAGTTCCCCGAATCTCTCTAGAGGCCCCTACACGCCCTAGGAAGCTTTATATAAGCAAGAGCGGACCTCCTTCCTCAACGAAGCATCCCAGGGTTGTTCCTAAATTCCCATATGGTGTAATGGTTATCATACTGCCCTCTCAAGGCAGAGATTCCGGTTCGATTCCGGGTATGGGAGCATCAAACAATTTCCTTTTTGCAGTTTTCATCTCTAAACTTATTGCTCTCTTATTTCCTTGGGTCCCTACTATTTTCTTATTTATATCCCCATTTTCAGGCGCAGTTGGGACGCGTGCTAAATCCAAGGCGGCTTGCGATGCAACAGCATTAAGACATCCGACCATGACAGGGCGGTAGTTACCGCCCACAAGCTCCATGCCACCCCCGGTGATAGGATGTGACAAATATACGTGCAGGGACTTGTATTGTATCGAGTCACAAATGAGCGATCGGCTTTCCCTAACCTAGAAACTATGTTAAGAAGCGATTCAAGCTGCGATAACGCCCTATGATTATGGTACCAACGCTATGAGTTCTTACAATAGCAGCCTCTGTATTCTATATGTCTATACGAGGACCAGTCGGTGACTATCAACGTAGAGTGGTGTGGTGGGTTCGACCCTTTCGGTATCGCTATGAGCTGGAGGCAGACCACTTACTCTCCCGATTAGCGAGCGAATGTCGCCACGAAGAAACTACACAAGAGAAAACGCCGTGCTTTCAAAAGCTATAGGGAACGTCAATTATATGAACCCAAGGTACACTACTGGACTTAGAAAGTAGCCCTCCCTGACAGTGTCCTCCTTAGGAGGGACGGTAAGAACATGGACTTGTATCTATTCACAACGAATAAGCCGTATTTTCATAAGCTGTAGAGAACATCAATTACATCAACTCAAAGCACCACCAGGCTCAGTAGCCTTCGCTGCCAGTATCCTTCTCATAGGCGCATGTCCATAAGTCCTCAACTATCAATATCCAGTCCTCGGACACGTCCTTCGAGCCCCTAGCTCTACTCCACTAACCATGCCCATTACGCAGGCGTGTTCTTGCTCATCACGATGAGCCGCTTCACACCAGGCTATTGCGACAACAGTTAGCCACGTGCTTCGATTGAACCCGCCGACAGCGAAATATTCAGGGGTGTATAACTTACCATCCACTTGCCGCACTCTTCGGTCTTGGTGGTCTGGATGTTGACCTGGATCGACGTCGCCGCGTCATAGTTCTTCGCCTCAATGGCCTCAGCCAACTCACTGAGCTTCTCAATGGTGTCCGGCTGGATGAGCTCCTCGTTGTTGAGATGGTCAAACAGCAAGTCCAGCCGCTTCTGCGTGTCCTTAACCTGCGCCGCAAAGTTGGCCGGCGCCCGCGAGGCTACGCGCTGCGAGTCCCGAGTGAGGATGTCGACGAGCCGCTGAGCGTTCGCTGGGATGTGGGACCGGTCGCCGGGCGGGTGCCTGGGCTTGGGAGGCGACGCAGCCGGGGGAGGCGAGGGCTGGGCGGCCTGGGGAGGGGCGGCCGGCGGAGGTCCCGAGGACGGAGGCGGACCTACGGGCGGCTTGTTCTGCTCGGGGGTCGCACCGCTGTACGAGGCTGGCGCATACGGTCCCTTGGGAGGGCCCTGCGGAGGAGGGGTGCCCTGGTGAGGGGCTGGTGCTCCGTATGGGTTGGGAGGAGGGGCGGTTCCATACGGGTTCAGGGGAGGAGCGGCTCCGTATGGGTTGGGAGGCGGGGCCATCGGTCCGCGAGCCTGGTTCACAGGAGGCTGGACCTGGGGAGACGGCGCCGGGGCGTACTTGCTGGGAGGCAGCGGACCACTCGGAGGTGCACTATACGGAGATGGCGCCCTCGCGGCAGCCGGTTGCGCCGGCGGCGGGAGACCTCCTGCTTGAGGCGGAGGGGGAGCATACGCACTGGCCGCGGTGGACGAAGGGCGGGGCGGACCTTGCTGCATCATCTGAGGGGGGCCAGCCAGAGGCGAAGTGACTCGGGGTGGTCCGGCCTTGGGTGGCGGCGGCGGCGGCGACACCCCTGTCCGACCATAGGGGGACTGAGGGGGAGGAGGACCGGTCTGTCCAGGCGCGAAAGGAGGGTTGGCGGGTGCCATGGTGGGAGTCGGCCTCCGGGGAGGTGCCTTCTTCGCCACAAGCGGAGCGTCGTTCCAGTTCTCAGTGCTCTTAGCCTGGGGCGGCGGGGGGCGCGAAGGCGTTGTGTTCCTGGGCGGGGCGCCTAAGCCGGTTGGGGGAGGACCGTACCCGGGAGGCGCAGGGTAGCCGGGCTGGGCTGCCGGTGGCTGGTATCCGGAGGCCGGTGCGTAAGGAGAAGTCGACGTCGGGGGAGCAAACTGCTGGTTCGTCGGCGCATAGGGATTGGCGGGGACGGCAGGAGCAGCAGGAGCATAGGGATTAACGGGAGCCGCAGGAGGGACCATGGGAGAAGCGCCCATGGGACTCGCCGCCTGGGCGGGCTGGGGAGGCTGGTACCCAAAGGCGGGCTGCGCCCTGGACGGTGTGCGTCTGCTGCTGGCTTGCTTCGCAGCCGGCTGGGGTGCGGCCTTCTTGGTGGCCAGCTTGACGCGGCTTCTGGCGAGCTCCGCGGCGGGGTATTCCGTGGGAAGGAGATCGAGATACTTCTGTGCGGTGGCCAGCTGACCATGCGCCGCAACGATATCCGCGTACTCCGTGTACTTGTCATAAAGCGGGGCGAGCTTCCATCCCGACGTGAGGCCCGTTTCCGAGTCCTGGAACGTGGCGACGTGTCGGAACACGGTGACCTTCTCGATAAAGTCCTGGAGCGTCTTCGCATGCACCGAGAAGGACGAGCCGCCGTTCATGTCCTTGAGGCGAGCCTGCTCCGTCTCTTCGAGAGCGGATATCCAGATCGGCACCACCTTGTCCAGCTTGGAACCAACGAGGTAGCAGAAGGACGCATCCTTCCGCGCCCCTTGGTCGACGATCCTGTCGCCAAGAGCCTCGCAGAGGCCGGGGAATTCCTCCGGGCTGGAGAAGGTGCAGAGAACCGCCATAATCTCCTTCCAGTTACCAAGATCCGCGTTGTTGACAACGTCCCATAGGTCCTTGGTAATGACAGATCCCAGCAGCCTCACATAGCTGGGAGAGGCCTTCTTGCTCGCGAGGTACGCGGTCTGCACCTTGTCGACCAGCTCCTGCCCCCCGCAGTTAGCGATGAGGAATGCATCAGCCATGCGCTCCTCTTTGAGGCAGATATCCGTGGCCTTCGCAAAGTTGCCAAGCATGACAGCTTTGGTGATTTGCTTGTCCACCTCGGTGTCTTCGTCACCCAGGATGTGGAAAGGCCCTCCGCCCTGGATCGCCTGGGGACCCTTGGAGAAGAAATCATCATCGCCGTCTCCATCCTCCTCTGCATCACCGGAGAACAAGCCGGACTTGGTTTCCTCATCCGACTTCTTCTCGTCCTTGGCCTCCGCTGGCTCTTCGGCCTCTTTCGCGTGGGTACCGTTGACGACCTCGTCCTTCTTGAACCCTAGCTCCTCGACGATCTGCTGCCTGGCATTCTGACCGGCCAGCATCTCCATCACCTTCCAGTCGGCCTTGTCCTCATCAGTCGCGGCGTCCTCGATACGAGATTCACAGATCGCCGAGACGTCGCCCGAGCTCAAAGCCTCTTCGAACTTCTCGCTGGCGGCTCCGACTTCGGTATCGACGTCAAAGTGTGTGATGGTGAGCTTCGAAGTTCGCTTGTTGCCGGTGACAGGTCCCTTTCCGAATATTACCAGTTTTCCTCCGAAGCCAAAGGACGCGCCAACCGGCCGCTCAGCCCATTTCGGCGCCCGAGGAAGGGTGAAGAACGTATCCTGAGGCTGCGTTTGCGCGCTCGTGAAGAAGTCCTCGCCGTCTAGCGAGCTTTGGGCGTCGTTTTGGGTGGAGGACGGGTTCGTATTCTGCAGCGTATAAATTATGATCTTGCCGTCGAAGCTGGCGGTGGCGGTCAGGTCCGGGTTGTGAGGGTTGAACCGAGTGAGGAAGGTCCAGTTGGTGACCTCGGGGAATTCGCCATATCGCTCGCCCGTCTGGGGGTTCCATATGATGACCTTGTTATCCTTCCCACTCGAGAGGAGCAGGTCACTGTCATGCTTGCACCAGGAGAGGGATAAGACGCCCTGCTCGTGGCCCTGCAGGACCCTCTCCGGGGCATTCGAATTGCGCAGGTCCCAGAGGAAGATGACGGGCGTGGTATCGTCGGGGGTCGAGGTGAGGAGCTTCGTGGAGTTATTGGGGTCCCACGCAATGGCGCTGACAGCCTTGCGGTTGTTGTTGAGGGTAAGCGACGGCTTCTTAGACTTCAAATCCCACACGGTCACAAAGCCAGCGGATCCTCCAGTCGCGAGAATATGAGACACCTTCCTGTTCCACGCCAGGGACTCGATGTCATCCGCGCGTGCGGCGGCGGCGCCGAGCCGGAATGCACTCTCGGGATCGTTTATGTCGTAGACGAAGATTTCACCCTTAGCCCCCGCTGTCGCGATGATGTTCGGCTTCAGGGGGTTGAACTCCAATGTCTTGGCGGGCCCGGTGTGCTTCGTCGTCTGGGATATGAGGGCGTCGGTAGCCCCTGCGATGAGCTTTTCCGCATCCCAGAGGGTGAGCGAGCCGTTCTCGAGGGCGCCGGCGATGATGCCCCTTGGGTGGTCTTCATCCGGAGCTCCCCAGGCGATGTCGTGGAAGCTAGAAACAAGACTCTAGTTAGCTACCAACCTGTCCACGTCCATGATGGCCAGCGTCCGTACCTCGAGTCGGTGCTAATGCTAGTTACAGGCTGAAGCTCCAGGCCTTGCTCTTGGTTGTCGAGGTCGAGGTCCCAAAGTTCGAGCTTCGTTTCGGCCGAAAAGTCATCCGCAACAGCTCCGGCGCGGGTTCCAGTGACCAGTAGCGGCTTGGAGGTGTCTGGCGACCAGGCAAAGGCCGCGGTTCGCGGGATCTCTCGCAAACGGACCATGTTGCCAGCTCACGTCCAATGAGGCAGAGTGCCAGGCTCTTGAGAAGCGTTTCGGGCTAGCAGTCGGCAATAAGCGTATATCATGGGAAGGTAACGAGAAGAAGAATTGGGAGCCGCGCTGCCCGTAGGGATGGATGTGGCAAGCTGTCTTGACCAATTCGGAACCCGGAAGGGGTGGTTGCTGTATTCTTGTATGCAGAGCTTCCCGGGGCGATGTCACCGGCTTCGCTGACTACTATGATGCCAGATTGCACCCCTTTTGCCCTGCCACTCACCGCGGCGCACCCCCACCCGCGGCGCCACGGCGGAGCTACCACATCTCAGCAGCTGGACGGGACTCCTTAGTAAACGACGTCACGTGTAATCGTGTGCCTGCTTCAGGGACCGGCAGGGGACTGGCAGCTGATGCTTCCGGGCCCAACCGAGACGTACTAATCCTCATCGGAGACATATCAATAGAAACAGAGTCTGTTTTCGAAATTCCTTGCCACTATTGTTTTTCTGACTACCTTGTCGATATAATTCCCCTCGTGGTTCCTGCTCTGAGCTGGAACTCTCATCTGCTTTCACGTGACCCCGATCTTTCACCTATCAAACCACCACAAGCAGGCACTCTTATACTGGAAAGCTCTTACAAGAAGGTCGGCTCAGCTAGCATTCGAGCTCCCAACGTTTCAGTACCGAGTTTTCAAGGGATATACGGTCATACATCCAACCCAAACACACGTAGCCGCTCACATCCATCCCTTCATCATGACGGACGCTGCCTCACGCTGGAAAACCACCGTCTATGTAGGCGGTCTAGCGCCTATCGTCACATCAACTCACATCCACGACGCATTCATTCCCTTCGGAGAGATTGCGGATGTATCGATACCGAAGAACGACAAGCCCGATGCTACTGAACCCCACCGGGGATTCGCCTATGTGGAGTTCGAGGACGCGGAGGATGCGAAGGAGGCCATCGACAACATGGACCAGGCGGAGCTGTTTGGGCGGATACTCAAGGTGTCCGCTGCCAAGCCACCCAAGAGTGCCGAGGGGGGGCTGAATAGCAAAACTGCCGTGTGGGAGCAGGTTCGTTGTGTCCACAGCTCAGCTCACATGCGCTTTACGTGTGATGCTTTCAACGGCGCTAACATCGTTTGCAGGAGAGCTGGCTTGCCGAGCATGCTGTTGGTGAGGAGGACAAGATGGCCACCGAGCCAGAGAAGGCCGCCGCTGGCTTCGATCCAATGCAAGGTCTGGAGGGACTGGACGTTGCGGGTCCCAAGCCCGAGTGACGTTTTAATTACCTTGCGGCTTCACGAGTGGTTTGCATAGCGCTGGCGTTACAGGGACTTGCGACGAGGACGTTTAGGGGCAGCGTGGAGTCACTCTTCGGCAAAGGCTCGATGGAGGAGAGAACGGGCCGTCCAACGAAACTTTTGGTTTTGTTTTGTGTTTGACGAATATACTGCATCTGGCCCTTGGGAGATACGAATGACCCAGCCTCAACGTGATGTACAAGTCCTTGACCCAATCTAGTTATAGCAAACATATGCTTGAAACGCCTTGACAAAGCCCCCATCTTCCTCCTGCCTTGGTTCCCGGGCAATCTAGTGCTCCTCCTTGTGGTCGTTGCTCGGGGCGGGACCTTGACGAGAGAGACGGAGGGTCTTATCGTGCGTGATCTTGCGCGAGAGCGAGTAGCCGGCGGCGCCCAGGGCGAAGCCCACGACGACAACTGTGTCGCCTGTTAGCTGGACGCTTTCTCCAGGAAAGAAAAAACGGCTTCAATTGGCAGCCGGCGACCGAGGGGGAGCACTTCGGGGCGTCATACCGAGGGGCCACAACTCGGGGGGAACCGCCTTCGTCTTAGCCCAGAGACCCTGGGGGCCTGTGATGCGATTCGTTAGCTGGTGAGCCCTCAGAGGTCACATCGGCCGCGTTATATAGCTGCGGTGAAGCTCGGTTCGATCACAGTCGACGGCGATTACATACGCTGGGGCTTGGCCTGTGGTTTCGTCATGTTAGTATCCATCATTCAGTCAATTGACACGCAAATGCCGCGCAGTCGAATATCCGAGGCTGAATATCGAGGAGCTCGACTTACGGCCATCATGCGGCCGGTAGGCCGGAACATTCGGAGAGCGAGAGAGGGGTGCATCTTGAATGTCGTCGAGGAGGTAAATCGAGGTGTTTCTCGGGGCGAGGTTCGCGAATGAGCGGCGTCGGAATCGGAATTATCAGGTTCAGACACGGAGGGGTGGCGGATTGGAATCGTCCGATGCCAGAAAACCTTAGCTCGGCTGCTGTGGTGCGTCTGCGTGCCTCATATCCGAGGCAGACCCGCAATCCCGCTCGGCCAACCAAAAACCACCTGATCGTTTTGATCCCCCCGTTGCTTGCTCCCTCTGCCCGCAAACACAAGCTCCGGACTGCCGCCCATTTTGAGAGCAACCTCCTAACATTCCCCCGTCGAAACGAATCATTCCTTATTGCCCCGGTCCGCCGTTGCGCATCACTACCGCCCAAAATGTCTGACGGCCAGGATGAGCTTGTCACCAAGCCCTTCAAGTTTGTGACTGGTACGGACCACAATTCCCTCTACGCAGCGTGGCGTGATCACTGAGACTAACCACCCACCTCTAGCCGGTATGGACCAGCCATTGACCCCCAGAATCGCCGTCGAACTCCCCGAATACGCTCGAGCGATCGCCAATTGAGCTCCCGGACGACCTCGGCGAGCCGACCGAGGTTACGTGCTAACCCGCCTTGCAGGTGTCGACGCCCGGTTCCCCAACGTAAACCAGACCAAGCACTGCTGGCAGAACTATGTCGACTACCACAAGTGCATCATCGCCAAGGGCGAGGAGTTCGCTCCCTGTCGCCAGGTACGGGCCGCGTCCCCTGTGCGGTTGGAGACGGGCGGGTGCTGACGCGATACAGTTCCAACTTGCCTACAAGTCCCTTTGCCCCTCGGGCTGGCACGAGCGCTGGGACGAGCAGCGAGGTATGCTAGGCTCTCCTCCAGTGAGGTCACTTTAGCGGTGTACAGTCATTAACGTCGCGTACAGAGGCTGGGAACTTCCCCGTCAAGCTCGACCAGTAAATATGGCATGGGATCACGAATCAGGGCCGCGGAAATAGAATAGACGTCGTCGGTTTGGTCGAAGGGACTTCGTCGGTGTTTTGTACAATCTAACATTGCTATACAATCCTTACCGTGATAGAACTCGTGTCACCGTACCGGGATATCAATCTTCACCTGTCAATGACGGGTTCGTTGAAACTGCACAATGGGTATCGTGTAGATTCCGAGTTCCGCGATCAAGTACAAACGCTATCCTATCCTTGCCTATAAAATCAATCCGCTCCCATAAAAGCTCCCTAGCCCAAAAACTCCCAAAACAATGTACGGAAATACAGCAGTGGCTGTTCACTCCTCCTCGCTATCCGAGCTCATAAACTCGTCATCCTCGTCGAAACCAAACAACGTCCTGGGCTTTGCCGGCTCCTTGCCCTTGCCCTTATCGGAACAGTCAAGATCCGACGGAGGGGTGGACGCCTTGGAGCCGGCTTTGTCCTTGTTCGCAGGACCGTCGCTTTCCTCCGCCGAGTCCGCGCTGCTTGACGTCGAAGGGCTGCGGTCGTCGGATTTCCTGGATTGCATAGAGGCGGCGACCGCGTTGCGAATCATGTCGACGGACTCCTCCTTGTCCTCGACCCACTTTCCGTCCATCCTGCCCTGGGTGCCATTCTTGATCTCGTCCTCGCGTCGCTCCGCCATGTCCACAATCTCCTGCCACCGCTCCCGCCGCTTCTCCTTCTCCTGCTTCTCCATCTCCGGTTTTATGGCGAGGTACTCCGCGAGGGCCTTGGCTTCGTTGACGGTCCGCAGCCTCCTCCCGTCGAGGTTTCGGCTCGAGCCGTTGTCTTCGCCCTGGTTCCGCTTTTTCCTTGACGACATGCGCCCTCCGGCGGCCCTCAGCTGGGAGCCGAAACCTCCCTTGCCACCGCAGAGCGGCGCGGATAGGCGGAGGGACATGAACTCGTCATCGTGGGCTGTGGTGTACGCGCTGATCGGGGCGCAGGACGCGGGAGAAAGTGACTTGTTGGAGGCGGTGGTGAGGAGAAGGCGGTCGCATGCTGGCGGGAGTTCATCTCTTAGCCTCCTCCAGACATCGGACACGGTATCATCCTTCGATACAGATACGACAAGGGTCGACGGCAGGCCAAGGCCGGCGAAGCTGCTAACGAGCAGGTTAAGGTCCTTCTGCGCCATCTTAGGTGTGCGTGACGAGAACTGCGTTCGGGGGCCGCTTCCTGTGGCTGTTGAATTGAAAAGCACAGGTTTCTTCAAGTACGGAATGTTTAGTGGTGATACCCGTCGTTCGAGGCAAGTTTCGGGGTTGGTTGTCGATGTGTCTGCTGAAGGTGCGAATGGAGGCGATGGTCGATGGTTGAGGCAAAGACGATGCCGCACTGCGCTTGAGTTGGCGGAGTCACCAGCCACAATCATCGACCATGACATCTTATCAGCACGTGATGGCTGCGCCACATGATTATTCTCGCACTAGCCCGCCACGATCCACCGGGCCCGCGTTACCCCCCAATTGCACCGTAGGGTTTTCAACACACAAAAAAAGTCATCCATTTCAAGCTCCGTCTCCTCGGCCTCGCAAAGTCACTTCCACCACCTTCAACCCACGGACCGACAAGATGCTCATCCCCAAGGCCGACCGCAAGAAGATCCACGAGGTAAATCCAGCACCGGAGCGCTCTCGCTGAACGTTTTGAAGAAAAAATGACGAAGATCTGACATTTAATTCTCCTCGCTCTGCAGTACCTCTTCCGCGAGGGAGTGCTCGTGGCCAAGAAGGACTACAACCTCCCCAAGCACGACGACATCGACACCAAGAACCTCTTCGTCGTCAAGGCTTGCCAGTCGCTCGATTCCCGCGGTTATGTCAAGACTCAGTTCTCGTGGCAGTACTACTACTACACGCTGACCCCCGAGGGCATCGACTACCTCCGCGAGTGGCTGCACCTCCCCGCCGAGATCGTCCCCGCCACGCACATCAAGCAGCAGCGCACGCACGCGCCTCCCCGTGGCATGATGGGCGGTGACGGTGAGAGGAGGCCCTTCGGCCGTGGCCGTGGTGGCGACCGTGGTGACCGTGAGGGTGGATACAGGCGTCGGGACGCCGGCGAGGGCAAGGAGGGCGGTGCCCCTGGCGAGTTCGCTCCTCAGTTGTAAGCGAAGCGGCCCCATCGGCGAAACCCCCTTGTTCTTGCGACCCCGTTTGCTAACATTTTGACGCAGCCGTGGTGGATATGGCCGTGGCCGTGGCGCTCCTCCCTCGTAGAGGACCGATACGAATTGGTTTGGGTTTCGGTTTAGGGACGCGTGGCAGAAACAATCCGACGGCATGTACTCTAACATCGGAGGGCCATAAAGACGCGGGGGCGCCGCTCGTCTATTTGCGTCATAGGCTGTGGGGGACCCGGCGGGAGTTTGGAGGCTAGAACCTCGGAAATCGTTTGCATCAAAAGGGAATTGTTACGAAATCCACGATTTAATCCACCCTCCCGCGGTGGCGCCAGCGCGTCGATCCTGTGAGCCTGTCGTGATAGCCGGAGGGGAACAGGGAGAGCACAATCAAGGAATGGTCACATTGGTGTGTCCCCGCTGCGCGAACCGTGACGCCAGTTTGAGTCCATGTCCGTGTTCAGCTGCTCCAATCGATGGTAGTCTTGAATGGCGAGCAGAGAGTCGTCGAAGCCCCCGTTAGCTTCCAGTTCGTAGCGTTCTCGGCGTAGTCACGAACCCATCCACGTATCCTTTACCCTGATGGCTAGGGACATTGTGTTGTCCCAGGTGCCAGGACCGTAGCCGATCCATCTCCCTCGCCTTTGTGGATGAATTATATCCGATCGGCCGCCACGAGTCTAATTTATATTTGCATCTGAAGACCGTTGGCTTCCAGGAGCGCAAGTCGGTCGCTCAGTCAGCCAGTATGAAGAAACAAACACCACAATCCCGCCGAAGCAGTCTCCGCGAGCGAGGGTTGGGTGTTAACCATCCTTCTGGTTGGCTGATGTAGCCAAAAGTGGAAAACTCAATAGCTCGATGATAGCCGGGGAGTTCTACAATCACCCGAATGTCGGAGCGTCGGGCTCCACCTCGCCATCCCAGACGTGCAGACGCCGACGACCATGATGGTGTAGCCTTGATCCTCATATTACGCTGATAGTCTCTCTTTTCCCTCCGACCAAACTCCGGTATGGACAACCCGGTCGCGGCAAACATACTCGGCACCGCCGGTGCCGTCTGCTGGTCCATCCAGGTGAGCCCCGCACCCACATACGAAAAGCGACGAGGTTCTAACATCTCACAGCTCATACCCCAAATCATCAAAAACTACCGGCGCCACAGTACCGAGGGGCTCCACCACGTCATGTACCTCTCTTGGGCCATCGCGGGCATCCCGCTGGGGGTGTACAACCTCGTGCGGGACTTCAACGTCGCCCTCCAGGTCCAGCCGCACATCCTCATCCTCCTCAGCCTCGTGGCGTGGGCCCAGTGCCTGTACTACGGCAGCGGTTGGAGGCCGGCGCGCGTTCTGGGGGCCTCGGTGGGCGCGGCGGCTGGGATTGGCGGGGTTGAGTGCGGGCTTTACTTTGCGCTGCGGGAGGCGCGTAGGCGGGAGTTGGAGTGGCCGCTCATCCTCATGGCGGTGCTGGCGGCTGTCTGTCTTATGCTGGGGGTTTTGCTGTATTACTGGGAGATTTACAAGTCGAGGTCCGTCGAGGGCATCTCGTTCATGTTTGTCATGATAGACGCGGGAGGCGATCTGGTCTCGATACTGGCGCTGCTCTTTGAGGCGTCGATAGACGTGTTGGGTCTGGTCATCTACGCCGTCGAACTGGGGCTCTGGATCGGTATCCTTGCACTGGGCGTATACTATAGACTATGGGTGTGGGTGTCGGGTAGACTTGCAGGGGGCAAGGACAATGCGGTAGAGGTTGAGCAGGGCGGACGGGAATGTGCTGGCGGGGTCGAAGATACACACACTGGAGGGACGAAGTAGTTTCGAGCGCAAAGCACTCTTGGCGAGTACGTCGGGCGAGAACATTCGCTTCCCGCCGTCGGTTAATTTCTCCAAGTTCCAGCCCGGCGGATCTCAGGTCCCCGGATGCAGCAAACATCGGGGGGCTTGCGGATCCCCTTCTTGTGCCATGTCCGTATCTGCGTTGTTCGGAATAGGCCCTCGTGTGTCCGTGATGGCGAGCGAGGACCAGTCCCGAGAGATACATGTGGTTCGGGTAGTGCTCAGCTTCCGTGACTCATGGTACAGGACGACGTCCGGGTTGAGAGCTCAGCGTTGTGCGACGGTGTGGCTAAGCTACAGATGGGTAAGCGCATCATCGTCAGGGACCGTTGTTGGTCCGATGAGAGACATGGTGCTCTGTCCGTGTCAGAAGATATGGAACCTGTGTTACCCCCGGGCCGCTGAAGGAACCGGCAAACGCGGAGTTCCGGGGAAGCTGCCCCGTCTCGTCTAGACCCGTGTTCCGCGAGCCTTCTCAGGATGCATATCGGATGCATAAACTCTCGAGTTTAATTCCTCCGCACATCCATCTATGCGGAAATTCCCGGTGCTGCCAAACAATTAGCCACAGCGGTCCAGACGCGCCAAGAGCCTAATTGAACCCTTGAAGTGCTGGGCATCAATCAAGGCGCCCTGGGTTGGGTTAGAATGCGAAGGGACAAAGGCCATTGGACGTTGGGATCCCTTTTGTTGTTGTGGGATCAACAGCACGGGGCAACAGCACCCCGAGCTGAGGTCAGCCCCTCGCCTGCCACCTGTGGTGACCTCTACCTGCAACGACGTACCCCCTACTGTAATTACAAGCTCGACAAATTGATGTCTCTGGCCTTCCCACCACGACTGAATCCATCCTTCCAGCATCCGGCCTCGCCCGGCTGCACGAGCTCCTCTCGGCAACGCGCTTGTGACGTGCGCAGTGGCAGAGCAACCCCGGACATCCCTCCACAACATCCGACTCCCAAGTTTCACGCAGCCGGGGTCCTCGTGGTTGGTGCACCGGGTGACACATGCGCCCTCCTGCTCGAGGTCGCCCCGCGGCCCGTATCTGCTCCCAGCCTGCTCCCTTCCGTCGAGTTCCATCTGGTATCGTTGCTCTTGAGGGTGTGTTATATTCGCATCGACAGAACCCGCTTCCAGGCCCGGCTTACACCTCGTGGAGCTGAGGCGTGACGTGTTCGGCTTCGTTCGCATCATCGCGGATACCTCCGGAATGAGAACGTGAACCGCTCCTCTCTCAACGCAATGACTCCCTGGCCGGTTCGCAGAGACTCTCATGCCGCGAATGGAGATAGTCCCCGGGTCCACGCCCCCCCTGTGGATGTTCCGCGGCTGGGTCGTGGCCACCAGTTCGACGATGCGGCCGATTCCAGCTCATCGGACTCGGAGCTCCATCCCCCGAGGCCTAGGAACGGTATGGCGCGGCCCCGCCATTCGCGTTCCATGAGCACTCCCTTCCCCTCCTTCTTCTCGGTCGGCAAGAAGAAAGGGCGCGACGATGTCGGCGAGACGTCGCCCAACCGGGGCTCGGATGCCAGCGATGGCGAGCTCCCCGGTAGCATAGGCCGTCGGGGCCCGAAAGGTGGGTCGCCACAGCGCGGCGGTCACTGTCGGGACTTTAGCAGGGACTTCGCTTCAGGAAACTGCATGACGTGCGGCTCTCATATGCGGTGGCCCAGGGAGCTCAATACATTTAGGTGTACCTTGTGCCTTACGATCAACGACCTTGTCCCCAGGTCTGTCGGTGATAGACGCGAGAATTCGCCGAGCCGAACTCGAGGAACTCCTCCCAACACTGGCCCTTCTACCGACGGCCCACCGGCTCTCTCGGGTACGTCCGGGCCGTTGCACCCTTCCTCTGTCTCATTTACTGATTACAGCATAGTCAAGCCCATATCGACCTCTCACACCAGGTCGATTGTGCGGCAGTGCTTGCGGTCGTTTCTTAAGGGTTCGCTAGAATGCAATGAACCCCAGCCGCCTGGGAGTAACGGGACCTTCGCTGACGGAGGGGCACTGGTTGGCTTTGCTTCTCGTGGGCAAGGGCAGGTATCGGCGGTCGTCGAGTCGAACTCTCCGGTCTCTCATACTCCCCAAACGACGGGGTTCCCCGGTTCTCGAGCGGAGAATGTGTCGACTTCTCCGAGGCTCTTGGCTCCTCGTCGTCATGCGAATGTGAGGTCCTACTCTTCGTCGTGCACGTCAAGGCCGTCCTTGGATTTGGCTCGAGAGCCGAACGAGCAAAGCTCTCGACCCCCGGGCCATGACGCCGATGAGAAGGCTGGGCGAATCTTTCGGCCCTTGGAAGACTACATTATGTCGTCCTTCAACTCTTTTGAGTGCGTGAACTCCTCTTTCTCGACCAAACGGAACCATGTTCGTATCAATTCTGCAGGCGGCTCGGAGAGGCATCGTATCGTCCACAGGCGGGTAGATTCGGCGCCGACACCGACAACGCCGCTCTTGCATGAGCTCGATCACAAGCTACTCATGGTCGGAGACATTGCCGAGAATGGCTCTCTGTGGGCTGGAAACCACAATGGCTCCATCTCGCCGCGAGGGCCCGGGCAGAGGCAGGGTGATACGAGATCTCACGTTTCACATCGATCGCCGCACATGGACTGGGATACCCTGCGTGCATGGTACGACATGGTTATCTATCCGGCCGGGGGGTGGCGGGAAGTCTGCGATGAACTTGTTACGGAGTATTCGCCCAGTCACGCCTCCCCGGAGCAACTAAGGAGCTTCGAACGTGAGCTCCTCAAAGGCCAAGCCCACACGCAAAGGGTGCTACTAAGAGCAACCGAGAGTCTCCTTAGGCGCCCCGGGCGTCCAATTACAGACCCCGATAGACTTCGGTTCCTTCTGATTGCACTCCATAACCCGCTTCTATACACTAACAACAGGCCTTCATCGAGCGGGCCGCAGTCAGACCCCGAGAATGCGCGACGGGGGAGCCCCCCGTGTCTCCCTCATAAGCTGCATCCAATGCAAGGTCATCACTCCGGAATCATCAGGAGGATCCTAGGCCTAATAGCACAATCTCCAACACCATGCCACAACTACCTTACCTCTTGGCTGGCGCGGCTTCCTCGAGATCACTTCAAACAAATTAAAGACATCGTGAGTGACTTCCTGACGTGTCGCCTTATGCGTCAGAGCAACGCCCAGCCCGAGGTAAGGATTGACATCACAGGCGGGCTCATCCCTTGCCTGGATGGTGGCGTGTCTGTCTCTGCTTTACATGCCGCGCTTGAGGCATCCGCCTCCCCCAATGCCAAAGGCAAAGCAGAACACAAGAAGAAGAGGGTCTATAGTGATGATTGGCAGATAAGAGCCGCCTCAAGAGTCATGGCTTTGGTAGTCACGGCCAATAACCTTCCGATGTCGCCACGACGAGGACTCACCCAAGCGTTTTCACAGGCGAACGGCGGGAACGGGAACTCCACCCAACACGACGTGGTTCAGGCGCGTCGCCAAATTCTCCCCACGAGCGACTTCTACGAGCCCCTGATTGATATAGCGGACCTCGTCGTGGACTTTGAAACGTGGGAGACCAAGCCCGGCGCCTTTTCATTCTGCCAGTACCCCTTCCTCCTGAGCATCACGGCCAAGACGGAGGTACTGGAACATGAGGCGCGGCGGCAGATGCGGAGCAAGGCGAGGGAGGCCTTCTTTGACAGTATCCTAAACCGGAGGAACGTAAGTAGGTACTGGGTCCTCGACGTTCGCAGGGATTGCTTGGTCGAGGATAGCTTGAAAGGGGTGAGTGAGATTATCGGAAGTGGAAGCGAGGACATCAAGAAGAGCCTGCAGATATCGTTCTCTGGAGAAGAGGGGATTGATCATGGCGGCCTTCGGAAGGAATGGTTTCTTCTTCTGATCCGGGAGGTCTTCAACTCTGACAACGGTAATGTGTCCCCTACCCCCTGCCCGCTTCGTGTTTGCATTTACTGACGTAGGAGAAAGGCATGTTCATTTACGAAGAGGACTCGAATTACTGTTACTTCAACCCCTATTGTTTTGAAACCTCTGATCAATTCTTCCTCGTGGGAGTCGTGATGGGATTGGCCATCTACAACTCCACGATCCTGGATATTCCGCTCCCTCCTTTTGCGTTCAGGAAACTCCTCGCGACGGGCCCAGCACCTCCCCTGGGGTCGGCGGCACATCCGAAACCGATTTTGAGCTACAGCCTAGACGACCTTGCGGAGGTTAGGCCGCTGGTGGCCAATGGGCTCAGACAGCTACTCGAGTACGACGGAAACTTAGAGGAGACGTTTGCGCTGGACTTCACCATCAGCATGGACAAGTACGGAACCTCGGTCCAGGTGCCCCTTATCCCCGGAGGCCAGGACCAGCCCGTCACCAACGAGAACCGCCGCAAGTACGTTGACCTATACGTCCGGCACCTCCTCGACACCTCCGTCAGCCGCCAGTTCGAGCCCTTTAAGCGCGGCTTCTACACGGTCTGCGCCGGCAATGCCCTGACGCTGTTCCGGCCCGAGGAGATAGAGCTGTTGGTCCGCGGGTCGGACGAGCCTCTTGACATCGCCGCCCTCAGGGGCGCCGCCGTCTACGAGAACTGGGGCACCGAGACACCGGACGACGGGTCTGAGCCGGCCGTGCAGTGGTTCTGGGAGGCGTTTGAAGGGGCGGCGCCTGGGGACCAGAGGAAGCTGCTCCTGTTTGTTACGGGTAGCGACCGGATTCCCGCCACAGGGGCGTCGTCGCTGCGGATGAAGATATCGTGCCTAGGGGATGATTGTGAGAGGCTTCCTATTGCGAGGACGTGCTTTAATATGCTTGTGCTGTGGAGGTATAGCTCGCGGGATAAGCTGGAGGGGAAGTTGTGGATGGCGGCGTATGGGAGCGAGGGGTTTGGGCTCAAGTGATGTGCTGAGTGTTGTCGTTTGGGTTAGAATAGAATCCTTGATCTGGGCGCCGGGCGTTCTCGGTCATCTTGAACGGGGAGAGTGGATGATAGGATTTTCGGGTTTTAGTTTTACATGCTGTTTGCAGCTGGTTACTTGTGTCGAGTTGCATCTTCACGATGGTAGACAGACTTACGGACTCCTATGTCATCTCCCTACACATATGTCTTAATTACAGCCTTCTCGAGTAGATGCCACCCGGAAGTCTCCAGGACCAATGTTCTCGACACCCCCTCGAACTCAGAATTGCGTCACGGAATCTATTACAAGCCAGACCTCATCTGATATATCGTTTATACACTATATCATACAGACACCGCCCGATTCCAAACCCGCTCACGCCCCGGCCCCAGCCTTGGCCCTCCTCAACATGGCCTTGGCCTTTTGCTCCTCCTCTCTAATCTTCCTCTCCTTCTCCCGCTGCACCTCAGCAACGCTGTCCATCTCCTCAAACTTCCTCAAGTCCTCCTGGTCCTTCTCCGGCGTCTCGAGGACCTGCGCCTTGGTCTCGGTGATGAGCTCCTCGAGCAGGAAATCCCCGCGCTTCCCCTGGACGTTGATCTCCACAATCCTCTCCCCCACCGAGGGCGGCAGCGCGGGCGAGTCGCCCTTTAGCGACGAGGGGGGCTGCACGCGCGTCTCGGGCGCGTCGGCGGCGGCCGCGTCCCGGAAGTAGAGCGTCAGGGTGCCGGGGGAGGTCGGGACGTTGAGGCGGTTTATGATCATGGGGACGGAGGGGTTGTGGTATTTTAGGCGGCGGAGCGGTCCTTTCCAGAGTTTACTGGCGTCGAACGGTTAGGTCTTGGGTTCTGGGGGAGGAAGGGGGCCCCTGGGGGTGTGGTGGGGGTTCGGCGTACTTGGCTCCGATGTGGCCTTCGGCGTTGGCGGCGAACTGGAGGTGGATCTTGCTGATGGTCGGCGGCAGGATCGCGGCGCCCGGGCCGTTCCGCAATTTCAGAAGCTTCGCAAGGTGTTAGACGGGAACATCAGTCACAGGGGGTCCTCGCGGTATATCCCGCGATCAACGAGTCCTTACATGCTGCAGAGACACCGGATGTTAGCTGTTCGGTCGGTCTGAGCGGAGGCATGTGGGCGCAGGGGATGAAGCTTACGCGGTGCGTCTTATTCCATCTTGTTCCTATACCGACCATTGTGGCGACGAGGGGCGGTGACGAGCTCCCGGTGGCTTTCTCTTTGGGCGTTCGAGGTTCTCAATCGTTGAAGCTCTTGGCCAACGTCCTATGCGCGACAAGAGAAAAATCGCCGTCACGTGCCTCAGGGACCGACCACTCGGATCCACCAGTAGAAAGGTACGAGGGACACCCGGACGCCAGAAATAGGTACGCTAGTACTTACACGTGACGATAAGAGCGTAGATAAGAAACAACTTTTTGTTCATCCGCATGCGACTGGGGAACCTCCGCGAAAAGAGTGCTCGACGAAACAAAAGACGCTATTATCCGTGTCATGAGGTAGCCGAATATATGAAACAATGCGTCGCGCATTGTCATATAACCGACTCCTGCCCTTTGCGGAGGTGAACCGGCCCTCCCTGGGCGCCGGCGGCCCCCGGATCTCGCTCGCGACTTACACTCGCCACCGCTGGGCGACGCCGCAGACATGTCCTCTCCACGCCCGGCCATCACTCCGTAGGTTCCAGCACACGGAGAGCGGCGAGACGTCGAAAGCTGGAATACCGACCGGCCGGCCCATCTTGAGGCGCCTCCCACTGCAGTGCACGGGATGCGGAGCTTTCACGCAGACAACGGACGCGGCGCAGGCGGGTTTCTTTAATCTCGAGCGGAGGGCCGTCCAGGAGTATCTTGGCTTCATAGAGCCGAAGACGCCGACGGTCGACGAGGCCGTGGAGGAGGAGGACAGGGTGGTCGAGGAGGCCCTGAGCAACTTGCCTCAAGAGCAGCTCGAAGCTCTGGGCCTGACGAAGGATGCTCTTATCGGTGATAAGGACGTCAAGCCGCCCCAGCCCAAAGGTACCGTGTTCCCTTGTCTTCCTGCAATCTTTGCGTTCTCATAGTTGCTAACGGCCTTGTCCAGAGCCCCTCGAGAAGCCTCCCCCAGTATGCGAGCGATGCAAGAACCTGACGCACCACCACAAGGCCGAACCCATCTTCCACCCGAGCGTGCACTCCATCGCCGAGATCATCCACGAGTCCCCTCACAAGCACAACCACGTATACCACCTCATCGACGCCGCCGATTTCCCCATGTCGCTCGTCCCGCGACTCCACACCCTCGTCGGTGATGTCAACCTGCGGACGCAGAACCGTCGCTCGAGGAAGGGCAAGTACTACGGCGACCAAAAGTTCGACATGAGCTTCATCATAACTAGGAGCGACCTGCTAGCCCCCAAGGAGGAACAGGTCAACTCGCTCATGCCGTACCTGCGCGAGGTCCTCCGCGACGCTCTCGGCCGCGTCGGGCGGCGCATCAGGCTCGGCAACGTCCGGTGCGTGAGCGCGAACCGAGGCTGGTGGACGAGCGAGCTCAAGAAGGACATCTACGAGAGGGGCGGCGGCGGGTGGATGGTGGGCAAGGCGAACGTGGGAAAGAGCAAGCTGTTCGAGTCCGTTTTTCCCAAAGGGCGCATGGGCACCGACGATTTGAAGAAGTCGTCGAGCGCGCAGCCACTCGGACACGGTCTCGACGCGCTGCAGCAGGGTTCGTCCGTGCCCGAGGGCGAGGGCTACTCCCCCTCGACTTCGGTCATCGAGAGCCCTGCCAATCTAGACATCGGAGAGTGGCTGCCCCCGGCGAGGAACGAAACGAACTACCCCGCCATGCCGACAGTTTCGGCGCTGCCGGGAACCACAGCGTCGCCCATCCGGATCCCGTTTGGCAAGGGGAAGGGCGAGTTGATAGATCTACCGGGCCTCGCTCGCAGCGACCTGGAGGAGTACGTTCAGCCAAAGCACCGCCAATCGCTCATCATGAGCCGCCGCATAAAACCCGAGCTGGAGACCATCAAGCCAGGGCAGTCGCTCCTCCTGGGTGGCTTCATCAGGATCACACCCAGGACGCCCGACCTCATCTTCCTCGCGGCCTCCTTTACGCCCCTTAAAACACACCTCACGTCTACGGATAAGGCCACCAGCATCCAAACCCAAGAGGAGGCGCTTTCGGTAGAGAACATCTCGGTCCAAGGAACGGGCCAGAAGATCCAGTGCGCCGGCTCCTTCGAGCTCGCCCACGACGTCACGAAGGAGAGCGCGGGACCCTTGACGCGGAACGACGCCCTGAGGATGAAGCCCACGACTCTCCCCTTCAGGGTCCTCGCCGTCGACATACTGATCGAGGGCGTGGGCTGGGTGGAGCTCAGGGTGCAGGTGCGCACGCGGGACTATCCGCACGAGAGCCCGGAAGCCCCGGAGAATAAACTGGCGAGGGAGGAAGAGGAAGGAAAGGACGACAAACCGGCGAAGGGGCAAGAGGAAGAAAATGACGACGGGGATGATCCCTGGGCAGCGCTTCACCGGGCGGCCGACGGCGTTGTGAAGGGCGCGGGTAATACGCAGGCAGTTGAGACGCAGGCGCCCGAGGAGTGGCGCAGGCCTGTCTGGCCCGTCGTCGACGTATTCACGCCCGAAGGGCGGTTTATCGGGTCGAGGCGGCCGATGTGCGGATACGAGATGAACAAGACGAAGGCCAAGCCCGCAAAGAGGATGAGGAAGAGCATGAAGGGAGCGAAGAAGCGGGAAAAGATGGCGAGGCGGGCCGCGAGGGCGGATGCTCGTGCGTGAGGTGTGAGTCTGGTGGTGTGGGTGTCACGACGTAATATGCGTAGGGTGTCCCTGCATATGTGCTGTGGTTGGCATACATTGACTTTGTATCATGGTGTACTATTGGTGTATTATATACTGTACTGCATTTATAGACGAATACCCGCATTGGCCATGGAGCCTGGCTGTATGCTGCTTGTCCTGAGGTGTAAATAATCTTGAGAGTCGAGATGGCTTCACGATTTAGGTGGATGCGAAACCGACTCTGACGTCGCGATCCCAGAGAGCACGGGGTCCAAACGTTTTCAGGGTCATCCCCACAAGCGAACCGCTTCTTTTCTTGGAGTCCGGAGAATATCTCACTCTCCACAGCGTTAATGAGGATCTACGCCCACGGTGGCTCTATCCGGTGGGGTGGGGGGCTCTCGTGCAGGTCATGCTCCATACCCAGCAATCACTTTCTGTCCTGAAACCCTTGGCGCCCGTCCTGGGGCTGAGTACGACTGGGCTTTGTCGGGTTAGCGTTCCCGTCGATGCCAGCTTCGCACTTGGACAAGAGATTCTGCGCGATTCCGAAGGACTTTGCAGGACGGGCATTCTTGGCGGCCGTTTCATGCAGGGGAAAAGAATCCCACCATCCCTTGGAAACGAACAGGACGGGCCTCAGCGAAGCCACGCGCCAACCATATGCCGTTGGACAACAGAGAGGGCGGGGATACTTGACTCATTGTATATACCAAGTAGATATTTATGCGAGGCTTCGCTGTCCTCGTCCTCGTACTCGAAGCCGGGCGGCATTTCGCATCTGCGGATAACCCAAGTGAGTGTCGTGTCGTGGCAGGAGGGTCTCGGTGCCACTTTACGCGGCCCACAGCAGGGGGGGCGCGATCGGATTGTGCGAACCTCCTTGTAAGGGCTACTCGATTCTCTCCTGCGCGTTCCCTGCATCATGCTCTCAACTCATCGGTCCGAAATTCCTGAACCCTCAACAGACCTGCAAGTCCGGTTCAATGCGAAAAGGATTCCGGAATGCCCTGGAGCAGACAGCCCCCTTGACCGCTCTGTATTCGCAGCTTGCGACGTTGTGGGCAATACGAAGTACTTGTACTTCGCGGTGGAGGTTCGAATTCCGAAAACGAAGAAATAACCCGGTCTCCATCTTAGCGTCGTACCGTAGGGGTATGTAGAGTGGAGCAAGGTGGCTGAAGCAAGAATATGGGACCTTGGCTTCGTTCCTGCTTTCGACACGACCCGCGAGTCGGCCTTGCTCGATCCCTTTACCGAGCACCGTAGCTGCCGCAGGCCTGCAGCACGGACAGCTCGAGGATCAGCATCCGTTCCAACCAGTGGGGTGGCTAATGGTTAGCGGATGTGCACCCCTGTTGAGCATCGTCTTCGACGCCGCGATGGGGCTTTTTGCAAGGGACGTCGTAATGGGGATCGATCCACCCCGTGGCCCGGCACGATGCAGGAAACGACGCCCAGGACGAATTCTGGCCTTGGCGCTCCATTAGTGCCTCCATCTGTTTCGAAAACGGTGGGATAAGTTCACCATTCGCGGCTCGGACTCGGGCGCGGACAATGAACTATGACGTCGCCGGATCTCTTGGCCGTCGTCGACCTTGGCGATCCTTCGCGGTTCTGCACTTCCGGTCCAGTCGGTGGCCAACCTCGGCCACGACAACCGGGGCGGTGGGTCGAAGGGTCGGAACTAGGGCATCCAGGGACTTGAAATTAGCCCGCCCCTCCGCAATTGGCTGGAGAAACTATGGAGACCTACCCTGACCTTCTGCCGATTAGTTGATGCTGCGGGGATGTTCCCAGCAATCTGCAGACCTGTGGCCTGCCGGTTCGAGTCTGCCATCATTCTCCGGCGTCCGCCAACAACGTCGCGGTCGAGTCCAGATTCCATGGCGTTATATTGTCATCGCCGGATAAGCACGTGAGCGATAGTCTCGGGGATGCCGGAAGAAGCCAACAGAGTTGGATCGAAGACCCAGGGTGTCTGGCACTCATGGAAGTCTTCGAAGTTCGCGACATTGGCCTTCTGGGGTACAAGTGATTTCCTTGGTCCTCCGCGGTCTCTCTCGTGAGTTGCGAAGCAGTCCATACGAGGGTTAAGGGGGCGGAGAAGGAGAATGTCACTTGTTCTCCGTCCATTGCTCCCTTCTTCCCGAGGACTTGCATGGAAGGTGCCATCCACCGCTCGCGCTGGAGATGGAACTACTTGTACATATGGGTACCTGTAGATATACCCGTACAAGTATGGAGGCAATGTCTAGCGAGGTGACCGCTGAGAAACCATGCTAGGGATGCCCTCTGGTGAAGCGTTGCCGGTGGCTCCTACGGTAGCTCGACCCTAGCAAACTCTGTTTGTCTCAGTTCGCGGAGATATGTACCATGAGTGATGGCCGATTGACCGCCACCAGAAAAGAGGTTGAAGCCACGAAATGCCGATGCCCGGATGTGGCAGATTGTCCACGATCAACTCTATCCGTCAGCCCCTAAACCTGTGTCTAGAGACAGTGGCTTTGTCCTCGTGGATCCGGGTTGTCGCCGCCGGCCTGTTTTGGATGTCAACCCTCCTCATCCGGTAATAGTGCGCTCGTGTAACTGTCGTGGACTCGACCCGGTCTCGCAGCACCTCATCCCAGCCGTGCCTAGCTCAAGCGTATCACCGAGTAAATTGCTTGCCCTCCATCACTACCCGCGACGGCTTGCCCTGGTTCCCGGGCCGAAATTTGCAGGCGGGATGATGGATATGTAACCCGCTCCAAAGCGGGGGCCATCTCAGTATCGCAGTTTGGAATCGAGGACGTCATGGGGGTAGGCGCCGACGGCTGGCTATCATATCGTGCGTGCGCGTTGGGAGGACAGCATCCTCAAAGACAGCAGCAGCACGAACCTATGTACCGGGATGTCGCTCGAGGGTGCTGTTCCGCTGTCATCTCGGTTTAAATAGACGAGGCCGGCTCGCTAATAATGCTTTAATATGCGATCTCTCATCTTGGGAATAAAAATAGCCGTTTGGATAATCAGAGAGTGGTATTGGCCGGGAAGCATCTCCAATCCCATATGTTGGGTCGCGCCGGGTAAGCCGCCTCCTGCCTGTGTGTCTCGCCTTACGCCCGCCCTCGCGGATATACACATCAGACAGCTCCACAGCAGCACCCCGCAATTGGAGAGATCGCGACCCTTCGCACGAGGTATCTAAGGCCTGGTGTTTCGCGAAATCCACGCCGCGCTGAAGGGTAGATGTTGGGACAAGCACGGGAGGGACTGCAATCTCGAGGGCCCGATGAGATCAAACTGCCATCCCATCCTCGAGTGCCAGTGCAGTGGCGAGTCTGCCCTGCTTTTGGATGCGGTTGCACTGGGCAGGCGAGTAATAGGCGTGTACCCTTCTCTCCAACTTCCCCCGCTCGCCTTCCCGAGTAGGTACATTTAAGTACGTAGTATATTACCCATATCCGCACTCGGTAAAGCCCCCAACCTACGTGCCAGGCACACACCCCTTGCCCCTGGCGACACCACACTGCAGTGACGCACGCGCCACAGGGTCGCCCAAATCCCAACCCCAGGGTGCCGCATATGCCCAAAACCTAGCTCGACCATCTTCGACGAGGACTCGTACCTGAATCAACCCTCCTTTCTCCATCACGCACCCACGCTCGCTTTCACTCCATATCGAACTCGAGGCGGCACCGAGGTTCCAAACATCATCTTCGAGGTGCAATCAATATCCCCCAACCTTCACCCTGCAAACTCAGATAGGGCCTCCATTCCGGCGCACTCCCCCACTGCTCGAAGGTACGTTGTATTCCTTTCCGTCCTGCACCCGATCCAAGGTTTTTTTCTTCCACACTCGTTGTTTCGATGGCTGCGGCTATATAATCGGGCATTGCCTCCACAGAGTCCCAGCATCAACGTCTCCTAGACGGAAGGCTAACTGGCGTGGCTTTGCAGCTATTGCGACGATAACTACGGAATCGGACCCTTCGCTCGCCGACCTGAGAGACAAAGATATCCACGAACCCATTCCCCCGAGATTCACCCCTTACCATACTCGCTCGCTCGAACGACACCGCCTAGATTATCAACGAAGCTGGCGTCCTACCAGGCTTCCTGTGTCACATCCTACCCCGCCTGACTCAGGCGCCTCGGATATTTTCTTTTCTTTTGGAAAGAACCCCGGCCCTCTGGTAGGGCTGTCATGCCATGGAAACCACTACGTCCGCACCTCTCGCCGACTACTTTTGGATCGCCGGCTTAGAGTCCGTCTCTTACGGTGACTCTCCTCCTCCGACCCCTCAGGTAGAGTCCACCATTGCCGAGGATGAGCTAGAATGTAGCGACTCCGTCAACGGCGCTCCGAAGGCCGCGGCCCGCCACTCTCGCCAGAGTTCGAATAACCGCATATCGAAGCTTTCCAACGAGGCTCGGTTCTCCATTAGTACCGTGGACGAAGACGGCAATACGAAGAGTAATAGGAGCAGCGCCACCATTCGGCCTGTGAACAATGGGCCCGCGAACAATGGTGCTCCATCGAATCCTACGTCGCCCCCTAATGAGGCGAATCCGCTGTCGGATTTCGACTTCGACAACGCCCTCTATAAGTTCGCTGCCGAGAGAGAGTACTTTCTTGAGGATCTCAGCTTCACCGCTGGTGCCAAGACACAGTCCAGACCCCCCATGGCGAACCCCCGTGCCGAGAGGATCAAGGCGGACGACGCGGACCTTTCGGGCCGGAAGAGCCCATTGCGCAGCATTCGCGGGAGCATAAGGGGCAGTATCAAGGGCAGCATCCGTAGGAAGATGAGCTTCCGGGACATGAACAGCAACCGGAAGCAGCCCGCGCCCGCCAAACCAGGTCTGTCAGGTCTTGCACGCATCAGCACAGCCGTCGCCTCTCCTGTCACGACTATGATCTCAGAGCGCCCAGAATCTCGGCAGCATGCTGACATGCTTCCACCTCTAGCCTCCATTAGGACCGCCAAGCGACTGAGCAACTACAACTCCGTCATACCACCCCCCGAGCCGTTGAATACCGATCCAGAAATGCACCCGCTTAGGCGGCGGTTCGAGCCAGTTCTCCTCGACAGATACCCGCCGACTAATGCCGCCCCGGAGGTTGCCCGGCGAGGAAGGTTTCCTGACTACGTCCCGATGTTCGCTTTCCCGAACGATATCCAGATCGTTTCGTCCGATGACCGGCCGAGGTCAACGTGGCATGGATTTACCATGACGTCTGACGACAATGCCAAGGTTTACGGAATAACCGTCATCGTCTGGACGGCACTAACCTCCGACGTCGCGGACGAGGTGGAGAGACGGTGCGAGGCCTGGAGGCAGAGTCATATGTCAAATGAAGAGCGGGAACTGGCGGCGAGTCTAGGCGTAAGGTTAGCTGGTGAGAGGTCACACCTGTCGCAGCTCCTCGCCACGCTGCCGCAGATACCATCGGGCTCCAACGAGAGGGAGACACTGGAGGACCAGATCAGTTCTGTCGAAGAAAAGATCAGCCTGATGACGGAGATGCTGCGGCCCCTTCGCCACGGCGCTGCGTCTAAGATCGACGGGCTTACCACGGGCGAGACGGGCCTCTGGGCACCTCGGGCGTACGGTATCCTGGGAAGGGATGCGGCGAGGATGCCGTTTTGGAAAGAGTGGCTCCGGGGCATCATAGTGCCCATGACTGAGGGCGCCGTCCTGCGCGTTCCGCCAAGCTCGCCAAAGGTGGGCCGCTGGCAACCTTTGGAGAGGTACGTCGTGAACCTATGCGTGGAAGCGTTCAGCCCTCTAGGGTCAAAGACACAAGTGGAGATTGGCGTCAGGGAGTTGCGGCTCTACGCGAGGCAGGAAGCCGAGAACGAAATCCCCGGCTCGCGATCTATCGACATATATGCTCTCTTCCGGTGCTTGTCGCTTGAGAACATCGTTGCCCTGTTCGAATACACCATGTCCGAGTCGCGCATCATCTTCCTCTCCTCGCACACGGGCATGCTTCATCTCGCATGCCACGCTCTTGCGAGCCTGATGTACCCGTTGAAATGGGCTAGCATCTTCATCCCCGTTCTACCAGCTCGTCTACTCTCCGCTCTCGACGCGCCGTGCCCGTACATTGTCGGTATCGAGCGTCGCTACGAGAACATCGAACTCCCTGAGGACGACTACGTTCTTGTCGACCTTGACAAGGACACAATCGACGCTACTTCTCAGCCCATCCGGCTCCCCCGACAACAGCGCCGGAAGCTTCTGTCTCTCTTGCAAGTTGCCGCCCCGGCAAAGCTGAGGTACGGTGTAGCAACCGGACCTCCTCCCTACGCAATGGAAACGTTCCCATACGACGCATTCTCCACGGAGCATTCTACCATTTTCTCACCGATCACCCCTGAGGGAACACTTGGGAAGTGGGCGTCGCAAAACTCGGCCGCCTTTAGCGAAGAAGACCCTGAGATCAAACACAAGCCCCCAGTTTTCAATGCGTTTTCCCACGCGCGAGGGGATGGCGGGAAGACGGACCGCCCAGGTACTAGTAAATCGACACGGACCAGCCCCCAGTCCTCGGTCTCGCCTAGATCCACGAATTTCCCACCTATGCCATCGACCCCGATCTCCCGGAGCGATTCGGGCTTCGCTGCGACACTACGAGAGAAACGGTCTGGCCACTTCGATGATAAGTCACGGCGCAGCTCCTCCTTCGGCGTTGAGAGGCATGCGCCTATGCATCGTCCGAGCCTCCCGTTCCTCAACGGACACTCCGCGAGCACATCTATCTCGGCCATCTCAGTAGACTCGATTTCGTCTTATGGCGGCGGCGGCGGCGGATACGCCCCTTCAACTTACGCGCAATCAACCATCGCGGCATCCACCATCATGCCCAACATGATGGTACAGCCTGTCCGAGATACCGAAACAACGGCGTGGGTTGAGGGCCACTGCTTCGATTGGTGTGGGGAGAATGCAGCTTCATGCACCATCTGCGACGAGCGGGCCGAGCATGATGGCATCTACAAATGCACCAGTTGCGGTGCCTATTCTCATGGTCGATGCCTCGGCTTTGTCAGTCTCGTTTGTCCCCAGGCGTTCCACGAGGATCGTATCCGGGTAGCTTTCGTTAGGTGCCTTGCGAGCTTGATTTACACGTACAGAAAGTACCTAGGACGGCCGAACAGGGACCAGAAGAAGAATGGCCAGCTCTACGCATTTGATATGGATGGCTTCGTGAAGAGTCTGCCCTATGAGCAACAGGAGTACGCCATGATGATGCGTGAGACACAGCGTAAGATCCACCCGATATATATTTGTTCCCCCACGTTGGTCTAGTTCGCTAACTTGGAACAGTGTTCAATGAGTTCGTTCACGAGCGAGAGAGGAAACCAGCAACCCATGAGTCCATCAAATTGTTCGACGAGATCCTAGTAGCGAAGAAAGCCCGAGGCAGGCCGACTCTCAGCAGCGGCCTCTCCCGCCTATCTGTCATCCGAGCGTCCCACGGTGCGTCAGTCGTGGGGCCCGGCCTCGGCAGGAACTCATCGCGAGCCACTACCAGCAGCAAGGCCAACAACAGCTACTTGATGGACAAGACTGACCACATCTGGCGGACGGCCTCGGTGCCGGTACCCAACGGGAACTTCCCGGGCGACTACAGGCAGGTCGTGAGCAGAACGCCGACGAAGCTCGAGCCGTCGCTGATGAGGGAGCCGAGGACCATACAGGGGGTCCCCAGGCCCGAGCAAAGGAAGCGCGGGCTGGTGAGGAAGCAGGTGCCCAGCATGGTTGGTCCCTTGCCGTCCCAGTGAGGGAGGTCTTGCAGTAGACGCGACGGGGATGTGGAATTCATGGTGTGGCGCGACTCGGGGGTTGGCCGGGCCAGCTGGCCGTGGCTCGATGTGAGGAGAAAAGGCGGGGGCCATGGTCCTCGTGAACTGCCACTGTACAATAGTGTGTAAACTAAAGCATGTGTCGTGTCTGTTTTTACTTTAGGGTTAACGAGAGCCTATGCGGCGTGGCTCTAGTCCGAGAGCTCAGGTCTTTTGAGGTATAGGGGCATAGATGTTCGCAAAAAGAAGTCAGGCACCATCTTGCATTCTTGTGTGCGAGTGGTTACACACCAGTGCCTGATAAAGCCCTGGTGGAAGAGCGATGGGTAGGTACTGCAGCCCCAGCAACTTTAATTTCAAAAGCATATCGCTCCCTCACCACAAGAGAAACGTGAGCATAGACATGTTTGTTCTTAATCTCCTTGAGCATTGTAGGTTCCCGTTTAATGCACGCCTATCTCAAGACAACGCCGAACTCCGTGGCCACTTCATGCCCGTCTCAAGTAGAAGTGACGGCGGGCCATGTGGGATATAAAGCCATGTTATGTAAAGTTTCCCCCGCCCGCGTCTCTCGCTAGCTCTCGAATGCGATGGATATACAAGTACTCCTTCAATCCAGCCCCCAACTCACGCCTTCTCCTTCGCCTCACCTCCACCACTCTCGCCATTCCCCTGCTTCGGTGCCTTCACCTTCGGCACTCTCTCATACGCGTTGGGACTCGGCCTCCTGTTCTTCTTATCCGCATCCCCGCGCCTCCTCCTCGGCCGCCCGTTGTGCCGGTGGGAGTGGTCATGTCCGGGGCAGTCGTCGCCGTGCGGGTCCTTGGAGTTACGCCCCGCGTCGGAGTCGGAGTCAGAGTCGGAGGATGATGAGGATTCGTCGGAGGATTCGTCGACGGCTTTAGGGCGGTGGTAGATGCAGCAGACTAGCGGCTGTTAGCATCCTTTCCATTTCTCCTTTCTGACATACTATGAGTTGGGGGAGAGGGGAGTTCATACCCTTTGACTTTTTCCGATTTAGCTTCTCATTGTCGACCACGTCCTCCGTCCACTGGACGCGCCGGCGCGACGTGTGGCTGCCGCGAAGTCGCAGGATGGGCGCTGGCGGTGCCGCGGCCTGCTCAGGGTCCGTGGCGGTTTGTGTTTGCGTTTCGGGCGCGGGGCGCGCTTGGGGGCCCCGATTTGAGGCCATGGCTTTGGCTGGGGAGGTTCGCTGTCTTGATGGGGCGGCGGGGGGAGAGTGAGATGTCCAAGGAGTGTCAGCGAGATGGTGGTGAGTGCGCCGGACGGAGAGACCGATGTGTTTCCAAGCTTCTGTGTTGGCTTGTGTGTCTGGTGATCAAGTCGTCTGCCTTATTGATTGTTAATTGTAGGCTGGTATCTGGGTTCCGTGGGGATGTGGCGACGAGACCAAGTACCGCTGTTTGGTTGTTTGTACGAGATGTCGTTCGTCTCGGGTTGCCCCACGTCGCGGGGATAATTTCTCCCACGTCATCGACCTGGTGCACTCAGCTGTTTCCGGCTGGTGGCGGGCTAGCCGGGTACGGTCTGTAAGGCACAGATGCAGACTGGAGTACGGGTATATCAGCAAGTCTTCATGCAAGAAGGGTCTTAGAAGTCAATAATATTAAAGGACGCCACAAACAGTTATGTAAGGTCCGCTCCCCTTGGATTTGAGTGAGTATCACCTGTACAATCGCAATGGTTCCTAGCTACGGTACCTATCTAGTGACAGTGTAAAAAGATGGAAGAAGGTTCATCGTCCCGTTTCTGACTTACACGGCCAACTGTTCCTCGTGCAGGTAACGGCGGTATAGAGATATTGACATCGAATACCTGAGCCACTATGTAGTATCACAGCCTAAAATTTTGCTGTCCTTTGACATTGCTACTAGTAGACGGCAGGAGGCAGCTGTTGTTTGTTTGGCTAGGAAGCCTGAGGCCCGCTTGCTTCCCACGATGTAAGGTTTCTTAAAGAGCGTCTCCCATGCTCAAGCAGATATACAAGTTCGATATCCCACCCAAACATGTTTCCCCCTTTGACAGTGAATATGTCGCAGTCACGATTATCACAGTCATGGCAGGAACACCGATCAAAGCGAAGCGACAAAGCAACGCGATTGTGCTGTCATGGAAACAGATACAGGGCTTAGACCATGGTCGGTCCTTCCGTACTAGGGACAGGCAGAAGTGGAAGGAACGAGCTGCCAGACCGACTCAAGAACAGAAGGAGCGCATCTGCCACTTCATTCCAACGCTCACACTGGAGCATTCGGGCGAACAACAATGCACCATGTACCCTGCTGGAGCTGATCGTCTTGGTCTACTTTCAACCATCCGAGGCAACTGCATCCCCAGTCATCTCCTCCACTTGTTCTCGAGTATGCCGTCCGGCTTCCTTCCACCATTCAAATCAATCACTGACCAGGACCGGTCAACACTCTAGGATATCTCAATCCCCGGCAATCTTTTCGCCCAACGCGCCCCCACGCTTCCGGTAAGCTATTCCCTCCGTGTGTCACATCTTCCTACACAGCACGCCTTCCTCTTCCCAAAGTAGGTGGAACTCGTGGCTAGAAGCCTCTTTCTATTCGGTGTAGAGCTGTAGATTGTGTTCCTAACCTAAGACGAGAGAACAGACCGAACCAATCCGCTCCCACCAGCTTGGCCATCATGGGTCGCGGACGCAACCCCGGCCCCTCCCGACAGGGTGTCGACCTCACGGGGATTCTATCCTTCGCCGAGAAGGAGGACCTTCTTATCCTCGTGTCTCGGATCACAGAGAAGATGATCCGACAGATGGGCGAAGTGTTCGACTCATCTCCTCCGAACCCGACTAGCCCTGAAACCCCAAACGCCAATACATGGGTTACCATTTCGATTCCGATGGAGACGCTTGACCTAGACGATAAACCCAACATTCAACCCAAGAGCGACGGGACGACTGGTGACACTTCTGTCGATATTGCTGACCACAGCACCGAAACCATCCCTTCGCCGACCTTGAATATGCCAATCCCAGTTCAGTATCAATCCCAGCTCGGTGAGCTGAAGAAGGAACTGTTTGTCGTCTTCAATAAATGGCAGGGTGCTGTGTTGCAACGAGTTCGAGATATCCGAGTTATGGGAACCACCTTGCAAGATCAATTCGACGAACAGAGCTTCTTCGGGGGTAGAGGCCGGGGATATCGTGGTGGTAGGGGTGGAGGAAGGGGAGGTCGAGGGCGCGGCGGCGTGGCCACCCGAACTACAGGTAAACAGTATCATCTGAGTTATTTCTCCATTTGACCTCGGGGATTAACACGAGTCAACACAGGGCCGCTCAGGCCACAGCCCTTCAACGAGACAGACCCACAGTTGGCCCTGCGATTCCGGCCCAGCCCTACTCCTCTATGGCAGTTGCCTCTTGCCAACAGGAAGCGGCTTCTGCACGTTGTGCTTCTCCTTCTCTTGTCACTGGAGGAGTACACGGCGTACTCTCGGAACCTCATGTTCCACCTGACATCATCTCTCCACCTGCCGCTAGCCGCATACCAAGAGGCGGAGATTCAGCTTGCACAGGGTCTGGGCCAGTCCGCCGTCGACTTTGACCCCGTCGCAGCCCTGAAGCTTTCCGAGGAATTGAAGGCTGCTCGAAAGGGCACCCGACCGGGACCAGGCACAGGGCAGCCGCCTCGTGTGACAAACGTGCTTTCACGGGGATTGGTTGCAACTGGAGTCGGCGTACTTCTTGGGGCGGGTGGTCCCGGGAAGATGGCGGCCGCATGCCTGCTTGGGCCCATGTCGGGGATCGGCATACCGGTCGGCGGACTTTTCGGCATCTATATGGCGAAGTCGTCAATCAAGCCGATGGACGCCTACACCAAGGACATCCAGGACTTTGCCTTTGTCCCCATGCATGGGAAGGTACAGACCGCCCTCAAGGAGTCTAGTGAGGTCTACCACGAGGACAGGCGGCTCAGGCTCGTCATCGCTATAAACGGTTGGTTGTTGGGGGGTGACAATATTGCGGATCCATGGAAGTGTTTCGGAAACCAGGGCGAAGTTCACGCGTTCCGTTGGGAGACGAACACGCTCAAAAACTTGGGGACAGCCCTAGATACAGTGATCCAGAGCGGCGCTTGGAACGCCGCAAAGCAGGCAATTGCTTCGCAGGATAGTGAGCATCCCCCTGAAAGCATTCCGTGAGATAGTACTATGCTAACAGGCCGACCAAAACTAGTCATTGCCACCATGGACAGCAATCGTTGGCCGGCTGAGCTCTTGAAAATCAGCAAGATTATCGACATTCCCTGGAGTATCGGCATGGTCCGCGCCGATAAGGCGGGTCTGATCCTGGCGGACACGATCCAACGAAAAGTACACGGTAGTCGGCCCGTCACGCTGGTCGGATACAGCCTTGCTAGTCGTATCATCTACACTTGTCTCATGGCCCTTGCTGAACGAAGGCAGTTCGGCTTGATTGATTCTGTTGTGATGATTGGAACACCAGCGCCGTCGGAGACGCGTGTTTGGTTGACACTGCGGAGCGTCGTTGCTGGTCGGCTCGTGAACGTGTACTCAGAGAACGATTATATGCTGGGATTTATGATGCGGACCTCCAACACCCAGTTCGGCATCGCGGGATTGCAGCCGATCATGGGAGCTCTGGGCATTGAGAACTATGATGCTAGTGCCATGGTCAGCGGCCACCTTCGATACCAGTTCTTGATTGGAACGATCCTGAAGAGCCTTGGCTGGGAAGACCTCGACCACGGCCACTTGGCAAGGGATCAGGTGACCCTTGCGGCTATGGATGCGAAGTACAGCAAGGCCAAGCGTACGAATGGCAGTGCTCCGGCCTCGGACAAGAAGAACAGCCAGCAGAGTAAGAAAGCCTGGGGTGGCGGACGGGGTGGCGGTGGTACGCGAGGCCGCGGTGGTAGCTTCCCTCGTCGGGCAAGGCGTAACAACTACCGGAACCATGGACAGTCGAGGCCGGGTAAGAACACAATTCAGGCCTAGGTAACGGATAGCATCTTACCTGTCACAACATCAAACTAGGCATTAGACGTTAAGGGACGGTCTGAGGAAACTGGATTGTGGACGGCGTCAGCATTGTACGATAGCACCAGCCTTGGAGAATGCGGTGTCGGGAGGTTGAAGGATGATCAGGGCGTGACGGTGATCGGATTGACGAAGAAACGAGAACATGTTGGAATGACCACGAACATACTTGACGAGGACAGCCTACAGTTGATGAATAAAGCACTGGTTCCCTGAAACTGCTCCCATTTCCTTCTCTTGCCCAAATGCGCCATTGGTGAAAATGCAAAAGGAAAACGCGCGCCTTGATACGCTCACTCGGCAGATTCTTTCCCGCTCTTTACGACAAAATATCTCCCCGCCGTCTCTGAAGCAGTCTTTAACGGATCCCAATCCTCGACACCGCGGGTATCAACATCCTTTCGCGCCCGCCTTGGCCGCCTATAGTGGCCCACCGCGATTTCGTCTTTCAGCGCTTCCCCAAGTTGTTTAAGTCCTAGGGTAGCCTCATCCCTGGCGGCAAAAGTCTCGTCGCGGACGGCTCGCAGGGGCTCGACGCCCGCGGTGTCGACCTCCTGTACGCGCCTCACGAAGCGGAGCTGGGAGTGGAGGTCCGCGAGGAGGGAGGCTTCCTCAGGGGCGTCGCGCGGCTGGGGGAGGGCGGCGAGGCGGAGGAGGTGGGAGAGTTGGGACGGCGTGATCTCTTCGGGCGATGCGGTGTCGACGAGGGAGTGGGTTGTCCAGGTTGGCTTTTGGGGGATGTGGGAGTAGGGGCGCGTGAGGAGGCGGAGAGGGCGGAAAGGGGGAGAGGTGAAAAGAGGGAGTCGGGGTGGCATGGTGGAGGACTTGCGGGGTCGTTATGTGAGCTTGTGATGTTCCAATGCTGGTAAAGATCTCTAGTCGTGATCGTGGTCGTGGTAGAGGTGAGGTCGTTCAGCAAGCTCGGGCGCCACAGTGAGGCTTGCCAGTGTGGCCGTGGACGTTGAATTCGCCCCACTGTAGAATGCACCGAAGTACCCGCAGCGCCCCGCCAAGCGTCCACGCCCTCCCGCTGGAGGCTCGAGCACATGAGACGTCCCCGCCACCGTCATCGCCCGCCAGGTCCCCAAACGAGACTTGTCAGAGCGAGATAGCATCTCAAACAACGCGACTACACACACGTTTCTCCCATTCTGAAGCCCGCTCGCCCGAGCTTTACATCAAACGCCCAGCCCGTCGACCCTGCGCTTTCTCTTTCACACCGACAACATGGCGCAAGACCCGCGAGCCCTCCTCCAGAAGGCAAGTCCCGCCATTCGGGTGCCCCCGGGCCTCCGCCAGCCATGCTGACTTTGGAGGATCGCAGGCGGACAAGAGTCTCTCCAGCGCCTCGAGCGGCTTCAGTTTCTTCGGCGGCCGCGAGGTCAAGTACCAGGATGCGGCGGATCTGTACATACAAGCGGCCAACTCGTTCAAGATGCAGAAACAGAGTACGTCTCACCCCGGCACCTAACCCTGCCCCTATTCCCGCTCCCGGCAGCCTATTTACATGTCCGCGCCGCGATCGTAGTGAGGGAAGCGGGCCAGGCCTTCGAGAAGGCGGCGGCCATCCAGACGAAGCAGCTGAACGAGCCCGACGACGCCGCGAACACAATGGTCGACGCCTTCAAGGCGTACCGGACCATCGACGCCGAGGCCGCGAGCAGGTGTCTGGACGTCGCGGTTGAGCGGTATTGCGTCAAGGGGAACTTCCGTCGCGCCGCGACGCACAAGGAGAGCCTGGGGGACCTGTACGAGAACGAGTTGGGGGACAACAAGAAGGCCATGGAGTGCTACGAGGCTGCGGCCGGGTGGTACGAGGGGGACAACGCCCTCGCGTACGTGGACTCCCCTCCCCCTCTCCCCAACCCCCTCACTCTCGATGGCTCGTCGGGCGATAGGAGGAACTGACTGGGTGGCAGGCTGGCGAACAAGCTCTCACTCAAGGTCGCGGACCTCGCGGCCCTGGACGGCGACTACCACAAGGCGATCGAGAATTACGAAAAGGTCGCCAAGGCCTCCATCAACAACAACCTGATGAAGTACTCGGTCAAGGACTACTTCCTCAAGGCGGGCATCTGCCACCTCGCGACGGGCGACCTCGTCTCGTCCCAGCGCGCCATCGCCGGCTACGCCGACTTGGACCCGTCCTTCGCGTCCCAGCGCGAGAGCATGCTCCTCAATGACATCTACGCCGCCGTCGAGGCTGGCGACCCCGAGGACTTCGCCGACAAGCTGTACATGTACGACCAGATTAGCAAGCTGGACAAGTGGAAGACGACGCTATTGCTCAGGGTGAAGAATAGCATCGCCGCCAAGGCGACGGTGGATGGCGGGGATGATGATGAGTTTGCCTAGAAGTTATGGTGGCAGTCTTTGCGGGAGGGATGTTTATGCGTTTTCATGCGTTCATGTCGATTACTTGGGTAGAGGAGAAGTTTATGTCTGTTCAAGCCATTATTCCCAGTTCGAAGACCGGTGTTACCAGCCGCATCGTACACGTCTGACACAATCATTTGACATACAAGCATCGTTTCATCACAGTGAAAGCTTGATTATGACACGAAAACATTTCATACACTGGGTATTTATCCCACGTCTCCCCCTCCCAAGTCCACCTTACTCCTTCTTCACGAACCTCGACAGCGCAGGTCCCAGCTCCTCCTTCTCGTCCTGCTGCCTGTTCGCGTTCTTGTCCTTCTGCTCCTTGTACAGCTCCTCGATCCGCAGCTTCTTCTCGTCGATGATGTTGCGCTTGCGCTGCTTCCGCATGTACTTCTTCAGCGCGCTGTTCCTCCCTCTGGCCCTGTTCCGCAGTTCCTCCATCAGGTCGTGGTTCACGTCCAGGTCCTTCTCCGCCTCGCGCTGCTTCTGCGAGCGCAGGTCGAGCTGACCCACGAAGTTGGGGTCCAGCGCAATCATCTCGGGCTTGAGCTTGTTGAGGAGGGCCTTGACCTCGCCCTCCTGCCTTTGCCGCGCGTTCTCGTAGGGGTTCACCTCCATGGCGTCGAAGTTGGCCTCGCCGGCGCCGGGGACCAGGATCGAGGAGAAGCCATCGTCGTGGCCGAGCCCGAGGACGTCCTCGAAGGGGCACCACCTCACCCTCTCGATCTTCTTGCCCTCGCCACCCCACGTCATGTACGGGTTCTTGATCTTCTCCTGCGAGAAGAGGTCCTTCCATATCGTCGTGCTCGTGCCCCACGCCACCGACGTCAGGCCCGTGTCGGAGATGGCAACAGAAGACGCGGGCTGCCGCGTGAAGTAGGTATTGACCTCCTTGAACATGCGAATGTCCCACACCGCCATCTTGAGGTCCTGGCCCGTCGAGACCATGTATCGGCCGCCGCGGTCAACCGCCAGCGACCTCACGGGCCCCTTGTGCGCTAATAGTTTGACGAGGGGTTCCGCCGAGTTGGGGGACCAGAGCGTCACCGTCCCGTTCTGATGCCCGGCGTGTAATATCGCGTTCCAGGGGTTCTGCGTGAGGGACACAGGAGCTCCAAGCCCCGTTCGGATTTCGGATACGAGGTCGCCGGTAGAGACATCTTGGTACTTGAGCCAGCCAGTGGAGGACTACGACGCGTTAGCAACGTTCGGGGAACAGAAAGGCCGGGGAGAAAACTAACCATTGTCGCTAATAGGAAGTGGTAGGGGAGGAACTCCATGTGCGTCACGTCCATCAGCTTTCTCATGTTGTGTAGTTCTACGCCGTTCCGGTCGTAGATGTATGTGTGTTTCTTTTGCGCCACGGCAAAGTACTGGTTGTTGTGTAGCCACCTCACGTCCCTGACCGTCTCCCCCAGATTAATCTCGCACCCCAGTGTCCCTTCTCGCCAGTCCATCGTCGCCACGTGCCCTTTCCGCCCGCCCAGGAGCAGCTCCCGCCCGTTCCTCGAGTAGTCGAACACGTAGGGGCCGAACTCGGCGAGGTTCAGATCGAACCGCTTCTGCGCCGTCTCGACGCCCGCGTCCTGCGTGATGTCATCCTGCCGCACCCGATACGTCCTCTCCAGCTCGTGCTCGGTCTCGAGGACGCCCGAGGTGTTCTCGTGGAGGATCTCGGCGTCCTTGGCCTTCACCGCGGCATCGTTGAACTTGTTTTCCAGCGTCGCGAGGTTCCTCCGGAGCTTCTTGTCCTTGACGTTCTTGGTGTTCAGCTTCGCCCCCCGTCCATATTCGCTCTCGGCCGCGCGGAGACGCTGCGCCCTTACTCGTTCGTGTCGCGGTATGAGGTCGGTCCTCGACTGGCGCACCACCACGGCGCCGTTGGGGTTCCCTGGCCGGCGGGCCTTCCTCCCAGACTTTTCGACGGCTGACCTTGAGTGCTCCATGGCTACTAATCGCCTAGTCGGGCGCTGGTTGTTCGAGAAAATTGAGTGCGACCGGAGATGGCAGCTCGCTGCTTCGGAGGGGAACAGGGGCCTGGCGGGAACAAAATTTCCTTTGCTTATCTTATCGGGGCTTATCGATAGGGCGCACAAAATTTCAGACGCCCCGCCAAAGTTACTTGTGGAGAGTTCATAATTCACCCCTCCCTCTTAAAGGGCTGTTAACACAGAACGCGGTGAAGCGCAAAACGTTCAGCTACGAGCAACAACCGAAGCGGCGACATACTTTTCTACCAAATCGCACCCGTCTCGAGGTCAAAGTGGAATCGCTACCCTTCAGGTTCAAGGCAGGCGGAGAAGGAAAAATGCCTTCCGCCGTGGCTCATAGCCACAGGCCGACCACCAAGGTCTCGCACAAGGGCTTCAAGTCTCGCAAAGCGACGAAGGGTGATTTGCGAGAGCGCTCAAAAGGTATGCATGGCCATATTACTCCAGATACATAACTGCAGCCGGTTCTAACCTGCCTTACTTAGGCCGGGTCGAGAGGGGCGTCAGGAGGACTCCGCATCAGAACGTCATGTCGAAATTCGATCGCCGGAACCAGGCGAAGCAAAAGCAACTCACCAAGCGAAAAGAACACCAGCAAGAGACGCAAATCTTCTCCGGAAGAGACGGCGCGCCGAGGATCGTGGCCGTTATCCCGCTCTGCCCCGACGCCGATGCCCAAGCCGCGGTCAAGAGCCTCAACGGCAGCCTCGATATCGAGGCCGAACTCCAGGATGGCTGCTCCACGGTTTCGGTCGACAGGTTCAAGCAAAAGCTGATGTACATGCCGGTCGAGCGCGACCTTACTAGCTGCTTGGACGCTGCGCGCACAGCCGACTTCGTCGTCGTCATCCTGTCCGCCGACGTCGAAGTGGACCACCTCGGAGAGCTCATCCTACGAAGCATCGAGAACCAGGGCCTGTCGACTCTTTATACCGCTGTCCATGGGATGGGGGCCATCGAGACTGCGAAGAACAAGCAGCAGACCCTGTCGTCGCTCAAGTCATACATCACCCACTTCCACCCAGAACAGGACAAACTGTTCAGCCTCGACAGCCGGCAAGATTGTGCGAATCTCATGCGGTCACTCTGCAGCACGACACCGAAGGGTATCAAATGGCGCGATGAGAGGAGCTGGATGCTCGTGGAGGATGTCCAGTTCCCTTCATCCCCATCTGGTTCGACTGTCTTTACCGGCGTTGTACGAGGGAAGGGCCTGAAGGCGGACAGGCTGGTGCAGGTCGGAGATTGGGGTGCGTTCCAGATCGAGAAGATAACCGCTGCTCCGCTTCAGACGAAGGGGAAGGCCCCTGCGGATGGCAGCGGGGGTGACGAGGCGTCTGAGAATGTTCTGGATGCGCCCTCGGATGATCGAGATGATATCGCCGAGCTTGCGCCCGAGGAGGTTATGATGGATGATGACGAGGGCATGGCCGATACCGGTGTGACTCCCAAGAAGGGTGTTCTCCTCGACGATCACCACTACTTCTCAGACGAGGTAGAAGAACAAGCGCGCACCGTCAAAAAGAGGGTACCGAAGGGAACATCTGCGTACCAGGCTGCGTGGTATCTGGATGACGGTGCCTCCGACTCGGGCTCCGACCTTACGGACTTCGATATGGACGACCTGGAAGAGGAATCCGCACCCAGGCCAGAGGACGGCTTCGAGGGGTATGCCGGCCGCGAGCCGACCGAGGCGGGCCCGTCAGAGTACCCCCAGTCGGAGATGATGATAGAGCCGGATGAGGAGGCGGACGCCGAACAGCTCGAGGCGTACCGCGCCAGGAGGAAAGACGAGGCCGAGGACGACAGAGAATTCCCCGACGAGATCGAGCTGCACCCCAACGTCCTTGCGCGGGAGCGTCTAGCCCGTTACCGCGGCCTCAAGAGCCTCAGGACGAGCCCCTGGTTCGAGGACGAGGACCGCGCACACGAGCCGGAGGAGTGGAGGAAGCTGTTGCAGGTACCTGACTACCAGGGGTCGCGGAACCGGTCCATGAGGGAGGCGCTTGTCGGCGGCGTGGCGCCGGGCACCCGCGTGCACGTCCACCTCCGTGACGTCCCGCAGAAGCACCAGGAGACCTACAACGCGTCCAAGCCCACGACGCTCTTCTCGCTCCTCCGCCACGAGAACAAGAAGACGGCTGTCAACTTCCTCATCAACCTCAGCTCCGACTATCCCAAAGCCCTCAAGTCGAAGGAGGAGCTTATCCTCCAGTGCGGGCCCCGGCGCTTCGTCATCAACCCCCTGTTCTCCCAGCCGGGCACGACGCCGAACGACGTCCACAAATACAGCCGGTACATTCACCCGGGCGATAGCGCCGTCGCGTCCTTCATGGGCCCCGTGACGTGGGGGAGCGTCCCCGCTCTCTTCTACAAGCGCACGGTCGAGGACACGGCCGAGAGCGCGGAGGAGTCCAACGTGGGCCTCACGCTCGCGGCCACGGGCACCGCCCTGCCGCCCTCCACGTCCCGCGTGGTCGCGAAGAGGATCATCCTCACGGGCCACCCCTATCACATCCACAAGAAGGTTGTCACAATCCGGTACATGTTCTTCAACAAGGAGGACGTGGACTGGTTCAAGGCGCTGCCGCTGTGGACGAAGCGTGGCCGGAGTGGGTATATCAAGGAGACGCTGGGCACTCACGGGTATTTCAAGGCTACCTTTGACGGGCGTATCAACCCGCAGGATGCCATCGGGGTCAGTCTCTACAAGCGCGTCTGGCCGAGGAACGCGCAACCTCTGGAAGGGCCGCTTGCTGAGGCACCGGTTGAAGAGTCTAATGATGACGGGATGGAGATGGATGGATGAGACGGATTAAAATAACTATTTATATTTCTGGGTTTTTTTCTAAGTTTATCTCGTTTAGTTCGGGTTATCGTTATGACATGATGAGCTCAATAGAATATGCATCTCTGCGGATAAGGCTAGCTCGTTCACAAACATGATGGGATCAGAGTGCCTTCTTAGGCCTTCTCCAGGGTATCCAACCCCTCGGTAGGCTTGGGCCCGCCACGCGCCTTGGAAACGCTCTCGGCACCGCTGGATCTCCAGGCACTGAGAATCAGGTTGGCGACATGATCCACGCCCTTCCCCTTCTTGACCTGGCAGAAGATGGTGGGACCGCCATCCCTCATCTTCCTCGCGTCGCGGTCCATGACGTCCAGATCAGCGCCGACAATCTCAGCCAGATCCGTCTTGTTCACGACCAAAAGGTCGCTCTGGGTGATGCCGGGACCTCCCTTGCGGGGAATCTTGTCACCACCGCTAACGTCGATGACGTAGATGATGAAGTCGGCGAGCTCCCTGGAGTAGTTGGCGGCAAGGTTGTCCCCACCAGACTCGATGAGCAGGAGATCGGGGGCGAAATCGCGCTGCAGGTCCTCGAGGGCGACAAGGTTGGCAGAGATGTCCTCGCGGACAGCGGCGTGAGGGCAGCCACCAGTCTCGATGGCGCGGATGCGGGAGCTGGGGAGGGCGGAGTGCTTGGTTAGGAACTCGGCGTCCTCGCGGGTGAAGATGTCATTGGTCACGGCGCCGATGCTGTACTTCTCGCGGAGGGCGAGACAGAGGGCGAGCATGAGAGCCGTCTTTCCAGAGCCGACGGGGCTAGATTCAGCGTGTCAGTGTTGTCGATGACTGAGATGAGCAAGGACCAGGTTTGATGGAGGCAATTGATGAAGCAGTGATGGAGATTGTACTGAGAGCCGGGAATACTCACCCTCCGATTCCTACGGTGAAAGCTCTCTCATTCCAATCCCGTCCGTCTATGATGGGCATCTCTCGGCTGAAGTAGCTTCCGGGACCGTCAAGGATCTCGTGGGAGTGGCCGTGTTCAGCGGCAGAGGACTCACGATCGTGAGAGTGGGGAGTGCCGCCATTGTGAGAGTGGGTCGCCATTTTTTATTTTATTTTTTGGATGTGTCGCTTGATCGGTTCCGTTGAAAAGCAGACAGGTGAGTGTGTGGATGGAAGATGGATTCAGTCACGCAAGATGAAACCGAACCGAACGCAGCAAGGATGCAGAGGTGGATGCGGGACAGTCCCACAAGATGAGGGGAGTGCGGGCTTAAATATCAACAGATTTTAAAGTTCATGATTTGCTCCGGTGGGGAAGGAGCAGCCCCGCCGCAAGGAAATACTCCTCTGCGACGCTCCCGTCTTGTAAAAGTCCAACTACGCCGGCGACTTACCTTATCTGGGAGGGCGAAACCCTCTGGCAGGTACGAGGCGAGCGAGTTTCTCAGAGGTCTTAGCTAATTGGCGTGACCAATTCCGCCCCTCCCCAACCAACACCAGCTTCTTATCAAGTCCAGGCACGCCGAATATCCGCTCCTCTCGACGGCTCTTACCCCGTACCTCACGTACTGAGTACATCGCATTCCAATCACACCCACCTTCTCCGGCACTTGCTCCTGCTCCTGCCCGATCTGCCCCTTGCAGCTCCACTCGGCGTACACAGTTCAGACGGGCTCGCCAATGGATGACCGGAAAGCCGCCATAATCGGCATCAGCGGGTGCTCTTCCAGCGGGAAGACCACGCTCGCGAGGCTGCTGCGAGACATCTTCCCCAATACCATGATATTGCACGAGGATGACTTTTACAAGCCCGAGGCCGAGTACGAGCTTGCCCCTCCGAGACATGCTACCCCGCGATTACTTTCCCCCCACATTCGGCTGTCTCTCATCCAACTTCCCGTTCCATGCCGTCCAACTTTCTGTCCGTCTCGCGTGGCGCCACTGACACGGAACCAAGGCTGCCTACCCACCATGGGTTCCTGGACTGGGACTGCGCCGACGCCATATCGGTACCGGCCATGCAAGTAGCCCTCGAGCACATTCGCGCCACCAGCACCTTCCCAGTGGGTACCCGTCCCTCTGTCTCTCGGTCCGCCCGGACGGACCACGGGTGCCTCCCCCCTCCCCGTTCTCCGAAACACACGACTAAACGGACAAGCCAGACAAATGTGGACTCTAAAGAGGACCAGAACTCCGTGGGGAAATGCCCCGTGTCGGATGCCAAGATCGACGAGATGAAGGCCAAGGTCGCCAGCTGGGTTCAGCCAGGGAGACCGGGCCATCGCCTCTTCAACGAGAGGAAACTACAGCTTTGCTTGTTTGATGGGTTCCTCATATACTCACAGGAAATGGAACATATCATGAGGCTCATCGACATCAAGCTGTTCCTGCTGGTCAGTCGGGAAAAGGCCACCAAGCGGAGGGAGGCCCGCGACGGATATGTCACGCTCGAAGGATTCTGGAAAGACCCTCCCGGTTATGTCGACAAGATTGTGTGGCCAAACTACGCCGAGGAGCACGCGTGGCTGTTCAAGAACGGCGACGTCGAGGGTGTGCTCGACAAGGACGTGCTGGACAAGGCTGGTATAAGCGCCCAGCTCGGTCAGGGACTCGATATCGACATGGAGACGTCGCTCGAATGGGCTGTAGATCTGATTATCGGGGAGTTGGAGAAGATAGCATGAGCGCCTTGGTGGCCATTTCCGCCTTGTATTTCGAAAGACGGTGTAGATAGACGTTGGATATTTTGCATAGACAGGCAGTTGGAGAAAAGGTCACGACGGCTTATGAATGAAAGAGCGTCCACTACTTAGCGAGCACAAGTTGCTGCTATTTTTGGCCATGGCCAAGCCTGAGGTGTAACAGGGGCGGCGGTGTTACAGCGGGGCGGCAGGCTGGCAGGCAGCTGGGAAATTTAGCGCCAGCACCGTCCACGAAAAAAAAAAGCTTCCAGAACCACGACACATCGCGATACACCAGCCAGCAAACCTCACCGACACCTCAACTTCACCCAACATGTCGGACGCCGACAGCTCAAGGCAGGCGACGGTCGTTCTTTCGACGGCGCTCGTCTCCGTCTTCTCGGGCTTCCTCCTGGGCGTCTATGCCATCCGTGGGTACCTGATCTCGCCGGAGCTGGAGGAGGAGGCGTGGGCCAACTACGTCGACCCCGTCGAGAGCGAGGAGGAAGACATTGACGAGGACGACACGATACTCGACCACGCGCCGAACTGGTCGAACGGGGAGGCGGCGGACAGGAGGGACGGGCTACGGGTGGCGGAGAAGAAGAAGGAGAAGGCGGTTGCGGAGTCAAACGAGGACTGTAAGCTGGTGCTGGTCGTTCGCACGGATCTTGGCATGACAAAGGGTCAGTCGACACGATTTCCCCATCCCCTCCTTCCTATGCGGATTTCCTCTCCCGGCGGAGCCGGCCTCTGTTACATCTGCTAATCGGTCTCTCTCCAACAGGCAAGATAGCCGCGCAAGCCTCGCACGCCACGCTCGCATGCTACAAGGAACTCACGCGCGCAGCGCAGCGCAACCCCGGGTCCGCCGAGGCGCGCCTCCTCCGGCGGTGGGAGCGCGGCGGCCAGAAGAAGATCGCTGTGCAGATCAAGAGCCAGGACGAGATGATGGAGCTGATGGGCGTGGCGCGGAGTCTGGGCGTCACGGCCGAGGTGATTGCCGACGCGGGGAGGACGCAGATCGACGCGGGGAGTCTTACGGTTCTGGGGGTGGGGCCGGCGCCAGAGAGCCTGGTTAACCAGGTTACGGGGCATCTGAAGCTGCTATAGCGGGGCGGAGCCTTTTCTGAGGGAAAGCGACGATAGGGTTGTAAGACCAGGGGTTGCTCGGTTCCGAGCTGGAGTCAGGGTCACCTGGGAGTCTTCTATATGCATGGCTACTCGAGTTTATGGAGTTTCGCGCGCTTCCTGTTGCGAGGGATTGGGGCGTAGATATGAGGGTCTCCGAAGACAATGCACACTATGCATTCGAGGCCTGATATGAGGGTTACTTAGGGTCGTGACATGAAAACGACCGCCGAACCCTGAACCCTCTGCTTCACCAAGCGCGGACCAAGGAGTGAATATCATTGGGGGGTTGGATTGTCCGATTCTCAGAATCTTGCTAACGTGGAGACGTGATAGCAGTTTCAGCAGGGGCACGTCGGTCCTATCCGCGAAGCGGAGACGCGGCCCCCCGTCCGTTGAGGATGCGCTCCGTAATGAACAACGGGACGTGTGTGCCCATCGTACTTCTGCTACTCGGCCGGTCGCAAGCTGCGCTGGATCCAGGTGTCCCCAAGGCGGTAGTGTTTCCTCTCGTGGGTGGTGGCGACGCAGTGCTTCTCGCGCTTGGCGCTGAGCTCGTGGTTTGCTGGAGGGCCCGTCTCTGCCGATGGGCGGAGCCGAGGAGTGGGCTTCGTCTGGGACAAGGTTACTGTCACTGAGCAGGGTAAATTGTATGGGATGTATACATGCATCGGCGGATCGGACGGGGGGTTGTCGGGTGTCTCGGAGCTTCGTGCCTGGCGGCCGTCAGCACTGGCAGCCGGAGCGAACAAAGCGTCATCATAATCGACGTCTAACCGACGTCACTGCGGCGCCGTTGACGCTCCACCGCACCGAAGCCGGCCATGGAACACTGCTGCTAATCCCCGTTCCTCGTCAACCACTCGATCCAATATCTGTCATTACTTCTACATTTCCATAGCACGTCCTCTCCCTTCTCCTTTCACGTCGTCGCTTCTACTTGGGCTGAGTCCGTTGTTGTTGGCCTCCAGTCTTTGTATCGCTTATACATTACGTCACATGCCATCTACAGGCTACCTACAGCCAAACTCTCTTACCCTCGCCGATTCTCCAATAAACTCCCTCGCTTCTACTACCATCATACCTTTCCGCCTGGGCGCGAGCCCCATCGGCCAAAGGCTCGCTGTTAACCACTCCTGCTCCTAAAGTGCCACACAGTCAGTCCCGATCATCGCAAGTAGCCATCGACGCACAATGCCGCCAATCCGCTCCCAGGTGTTTCGCCGATGGATACTGCCAGCCACGACAGTTGGCGCTATAGGAGGAGGCACCCTCTACTACTCCTACCGGCCCCGAGAAATCCCCGGCCACGGGCCCCCGGCCGTCCCGCATCCCATATACGGCGCCGACGGCACCTTCAAGCTCCCCAAGTTCCCACCTACCACGGCCAGGGAGGAACAAATCACACGCCTCGGTCAGAGCTCCGTCGCCAAGGATGACGAGTACGACATGCTAGTCATAGGTGGCGGTGCGACCGGCGCCGGAGTCGCCCTCGACGCCGCCACGCGCGGGCTCAAGGTCGCCGTCGTCGAGCGGGATGACTTCAGCAGCGGCACGAGCAGCAAGAGCACCAAGCTCGTCCACGGCGGCGTCCGATACCTCGAGAAGGCCTTCTGGAATCTGGACTACTCGCAGTACCAGCTCGTCAAGGAGGCCCTCAAGGAGCGCAAGTACTTCCTCAGGACCGCCCCACACCTGAGCTCCTGGCTGCCCATCATGGTCCCCGTGGACAAGTGGTGGAAGGCCCCATACTTCTGGGCCGGGACGAAGATGTACGATCTTCTGGCCGGCAGTGAGGGCGTCGAGAGTTCTTATTTCTTGACCAAGAGCAAGGCGATCGAAGCCTTCCCCATGCTGAAACGGACGGGCCTCTTCGGCGGCATTGTCTACTATGACGGCGCGCATAATGATTCGCGCATGAATGTGTCGCTTGCCATGACGGCGGCACTCTACGGCGCCACCGTCGTCAACCACATGGAGGTGACTCGGCTCTTGAAGGACGACAAGGGCAAGGTCTGCGGCGCCGCTATGAAAGATACCATTCCCCTCAGGGACGGCCTCGTGTCGCCGGAGATGAACGTCAAGGCCAAGTGCGTCATCAACTGCACCGGTCCGTTCTCGGACTCGATAAGGAAGATGGACGACCCCAGCTTCAAGAACATCGTGGCGCCATCCTCGGGCGTCCACGTCATACTTCCCGGCTACTTCAGTCCGTCCGATATGGGCCTCATAGACCCCTCCACGTCGGACGGCCGCGTGATCTTCTTCCTCCCGTGGCAGGGGAATACGATTGCCGGCACGACGGACGAACCGTGCACCATCACGCCTAACCCCCTACCGACTGAGGACGCAATCGAGTGGATTCTCAGCGAGATTAGGCATTACATCTCGCCGGACATCAACGTCCGCCGTGGCGACGTCCTGGCCGCGTGGTCCGGCATCCGCCCCCTCGTCAAGGACCCCGCAGCTAAGAACACGGAATCCCTCGTGCGGAACCACCTCATCGGCATCTCCGACTCGGGCCTCGTCACCTGCGCTGGCGGGAAGTGGACGACGTACCGGCAGATGGCCGAGGAGTGCGTCGACGCCGCCATCTCCCAGTTCGGCCTCAAGACCAAGCGCTTCATGAACGCCCCAGCCGTCAGCGGCACCGACGTCATCGACGACGGCGAGATCCTCGACGGTTCGTGCCAGACTCACACCGTCCGACTCATCGGCGCCCACGGCTTCAGCAAGACGCTCTTCATCCCCCTCATCCAGCACTTCGGCGTCGAGACCGACGTCGCGATGCACCTGGCCGAAAGCTACGGCGACCGCGCCTGGTCCGTCGCCGCGCTTTGCCAGCCCACCGACAAGCGATTCCCCGCGCGCGGCGAGCGCATCTCGCTGCTGTACCCCTTCGTCGACGGTGAGGTGCGGTACGCTGTGAAGCACGAGTACGCGCAGACCGCTGTCGACGTGCTAGCGAGGAGGACGAGGCTAGCGTTCCTCAATGCGCAGGCCGCGCTGCAGGCGCTGCCGCAGGTGATTGACATCATGAGCGAGGAGCTCAAGTGGGATGACAAGAGGCAGGACCTTGAGTGGAAGGAAAGTGAGTCTAAAGCCCCTTACACCCCAAATACAACTTCCCTCGTGACAGTGTGGGACTTTTGGGCTGGGTAGCTGCTGACATTTGTGTTCGCAGCTGTCGCGTACCTCGAATCCATGGGCCTCCCCCACCCCATGCTCTCGTCCTCCCGCAAGGACGTGGAGGAGGGCAGGATCGACTTCAGGAGCTCGCTGGAGTGGAAGATGTACTCGCGGCACGACGGCCCCATCGACGTCTAGGGGCTCTTCTCGGGACCCGTCTGCCCGGCGGTCCTCCGGGCCTAGGTGCGAGCGTACGATGGTGGGTTCCTGCTTTGGTGCATGGCGGTGGTGGGTCTTTTTGCGCTCTTTGAGAGAATATGACGGGGATAAAAGTTTGGATTACCTCATGGATTAGACCATACATGTACGTCTAGACTCAATAGAGAAATTAAAATAGCAGTCCCCACGCCACAGACAACTGGGAGATGTCCCCCGGCTTTCGGGCCCCCTCACCCGCTCAGCCCTCCCGGCCCGGCGCCGGACCCGAACAAGACCCCGGCGGCCGAGCACGCAAACGGGCCCCACCCGACGCCGCAAGAGGTCGTCGCGTGGTTCCCTGCAGTGAAGACGCCACTCCCGTCGTCGAGGTGGGCCATGCCAGACCTGACTGCTTATCATGCCCTCATTCTGTTTTGCGCTCCACATGCGGCGTGAAACTTCGTGGTTGTGTGGGAGGCACGAGTATAAGTCGCTGTGGCTTAGCTTATTCCATCGTCTCCATCCTGGTCGTGGGGCCCGGTGAAAGCGGCTGATGGCCACCCAGCACAATCTGCCGCCCATGACGAACAGAACTGTGAACCATAGGCACACAAGCAAGCCAGTGAGCAGAATTAGAGGAATTACAACTCTATTAAATATTGCCCTTCCATCCATGTACCATGCGCCACGCTATCGTTTCCCCGTTTCACGCTCTCGCTCGTTTCTAATACAAATCATGACCTTCATCCCCCGACCCCGGAACAAACGAAAAAATACCAAGACGTAACATAGAGAAATTCTAGTAGACAAGAACACCAGCGCGCCCTCATTACATCGAAAAGAAAACAACCCTCGCCGTCTAGATGCTTCGCCGTGTATATCCCATAAACATGCTTCATGAGTGAACTTGAAAACAGATGTAGCGTGGAGAAGAGAGAAGAGAGGAAAGAAAAGAGAAGAGATGTAAAATGGTGACACGAGATGCTGATGATGTCCGTCGCTCGCTGCCGTGTCGTCTTTGGAAAACGCAGTCTTCAGTTGGCCGCGCTGGCTCTTCTGGCCATGTTCAACTCGCCGGCCCCAGACGAAGGTCCCATGCTGAACATGCGGTGGATGAGCTTCCGAGCACCTTGATTGCTCCGTCGAACTGACGTTGCGAGGGCATCGAGCGCAGGTGAGTCCTTCCTATGCTCGTGTCCCGATGCTTTCCGCACCAATTCCGCCTCCCACCCATACGTATCCTCGCATGGGCCCGGACATAATGCGTCCGGATTCAACGGCGAAACTGGTCGGTCGCAGTCATCGTCCTCGTAAATGCCCAAGAGGTTCGAAACATCGACGAGGCCGCAGCTGGAAGGTTTGGTGGCACCCGGAACAAGTGTCCGCTCCGTAACAGTTGTCGCCACCTCAACATCCGTACCTGCGTCTGTGATGATGGAGGTATCGGCGTCAGAGTCGATGGAGATCCTGGGGTGTGCCTCCACCGTCGCGATTTCTGGCAACGGCTCGACATTGACTGAACTGGAGCTCGGGCCGTCGCTCTTTGTATTGTAAACATCCAAGCGGCGTACCGAAGCCTTGGCTGGCCGCCTGACGCGAATGTCCTTTCGCATCAGCGACTGGCGTTGTACCCTGTATTTGTGACCCCGAGGGTCATGGAATCCCTTTGCGGCCATGCCATTCCTGCATTCCCCACCATTGAGTGCGTGATAAGCCGGGGCTCCCACCCCCACGCCCACGTACCTCGAGGCCCAGCGAGGCGGCGTCCACTCGGTAACACCAGAAAGACGCTGGCCAGGGTGCGGTTCTTCCCAATGCTGATCTCGTGGCTGGTTGGACTCTTCGGGAGGCCCAAGCGGGGGGGTGGGTGCGGGATGCTCTATGGCGGAGGATGTAGACAAAGGCATGACCTGCTCATCTCATAAGCGGTTATCGGCGCCACTGTCGCTCATGACAACGTCGCCTTCGGCCGCCGAAGACGTTGAAGTAGGATTCTTGCTATGGCCGGGCTTCATCATCTTGCCCAGCCCAAGTTTAACGCCAACCTTTTTCCAGCCGTTATTGTGGGCATTCAGCGCCCTTTGAAGCCCGCCCGGAGGCGAGTTGGTGAGATTCCACTCCGGTACGGGAGGTGTCATTGGTGGTGTCATCGGCTCCGCTGCTGGCGGTGAATTCGCACTTGCGCTGTCGTCGGTTAACCCGGCGCGGTCAACTGCCTCCGTGGAATTGGAGGCTGACCGGCTCGACCTATGGCCGAGAACCGCAGGCAGAAGGTTCAAAGGAGGGCTTGCCTCGCGACGCGTCGGGGAGGTTTCTTTGGCGGGCCGTGTGCGAGTTCGACTGTGTCGGCGGTCGACGCTATCAACTTCCAGCTGATGTTGATCGCCATACGTCGCGCCGACCGATTCAAGGAAAGGAACAAGGACGGAGTCGTTCATCAGTTCGTAGATGATCTGGGCCGCTTCATTAAGTCGGGATGGGTGCGGAGGTGTCGAAGTGCACGGCTGGTCGAGGAGGCGGTCGCGAACGGGACAGGGGAGGTTGACTTCGCGGGGGGCGCAAGGAACAATGTACGCCTCCATCAGCCTGATCCATAACGAACACATATACTCATCCTCCTCGGAGACACGTTCTTTTTGTTCCCGGTAGACGTTGTCATATTCCGCCCGGTACCGGTCGGCCTCCATAGTGAACTCGAGGGTCTCGAGGCAGTGGTTCTGCGACAGGTACGCCATGAAGGCGCTCAGTGTCCAGGGCGGTGAAGACGTGTTGGAAAGGATTTCGGAAAGTGTGGGAGGTCGGCATGCGGTGGATAGCAGGGCGCCGCTGGGTGGCCGTGTTGAGGAGTTGGGCAGCATCGTACGCAAGCCCATGTTCCAGCCTTCAAGTATCGACGTCCTCGGGGACGATTCTCGCGAAGGGGACTTCATCGGTGTGTGGCTGGCGCGTGCCTACACTAGACTCTATGCCCTTCTGTGGGGAAGACAACTCGAGATCAGTGGGCGTATATCTCGAGAAACGTCGCCGGAGCTGCCGTGTTGGCTGGTCGGATATGTGTGCTATAAGAGCCACATACGTGAGGAGAAACAGGTGTCGATTTCGAGTGATGAGGTGCGCAAAAAAGGCGCAGTAACCGGCGCGATGACGACTAGTTGTAGGGTCCGGTTGGCTCGGCGCCACTTACAACTGTCGTCGATAGAAACTGGTGGTGGGTGGATAGAATGGCGCAACCCGAGTCAGGTGGCCGAACGCACGAAGACGCTTGTGGCAACTAGGGACGCAAGGGCGAGGAAGGCAAATGAGGTGGATACGGCGAGAGCCGGATGTGACCGCGATTGGCGTGGATTAATCAGTGTATTGAGTTGTGTGGCTGAGGCGAGTCGAATCCCAGGGCCATGGACCGGCAAAGGAGTATGGCTTCAGCCCAGGTACGTCGACACCTTTTGCGTCAATTCGACAGGGCAGGGTCTGAAGGATCGTGAGTCAACGCTAGCGAAGGTGATAGAACGTCCCGTATCCGGTGAGTAAATTGTTGAAGGAGCGGTCGACAGGGAACGGCAATATAAGGAGCGAATCGTCGATGAAAGAAAAGGGAGGGGTAATCGGGTCGAGGCTGACTTCGGTGAGCACGGCGACGATTGTTGGAGACAACGGTTAGGTCGAAGCGAATGTCGGGAATGCGATCGTTTCACACCAAGATTCTTCCCGAGCTTCTTCGGTTAAGGTGAAGGAGGGGCTTTTGTGCTTTATACGACAGGAGGAAAGTCGCGGGTCGAGAATGTGTGGCAGGCAGGAGTTAACTGGAAAGAGGAGGCAGCGGTTTTGAGGGACAGAAGGCGAGGGGGCAGTGGTACAACCAGGGAAGGAAGGCGGATAGAATGTTCCTTCGCCCGCCGTGGTTGGCCATTTCCGGAGGGAGAGGACAGGGGTGGGTACTCCGTAATGTGGTAGAAAATTCGACGGCGGTGGAAGCACCGCAGGAAAAGAGGGGGATACATGGATAATCCCTGGGCCAATGTGCAGATTTTATCTCTGTTAGGTAAGGCGCGGCTTGGAAATCCAGCACCTCGATGGGGAACCCGGCTGGTGGACACAGTACGAGCATATTCTGGAAGTAGACAGTATGTATACAGTATATTTAAACCACTGGTGGGCCCACACGGGCGGAGACGGCGTTGCGAGAGTCTGTTGGGCCGCCCGTCCCTAGCCTTCCACACCGAGGGGATCTGAGATCATTCTCACGATGGATGACCCGATGAAATGGGTCAGTGGCAGGTGCAGTTCCCGTCCCATCTACTTACCCTTCGTTGTGTTCTCGTGTTCGTCGTTTTGTTTTGAAATTATTCGATAACGCCTTTTTGCCAGAAAAGAAAATCAAAGACTTGTGTGCTAGGGGTGACGAAGCTTCACACGTACAAGGAGGGCCTGAGCGTCCAATCGTCCAATCCGTCGAACGGCGACCAGAAGTGTCCCACACCTGCTCGGCACGCCAAGGAATATAGGCAGTAGTATCCTCCCGCCACGCTGCGGAGTGGCCAAATCGGACGAATATGTCCGCAACGATCGCCTCATCAACGCGGCGAACCCGCGTCATACCTCCATTCAGTATCTATTTCGTATCTTATAATTACGCCATGGGGCTTTTCCCCCTCATGCCATACCAATCGTAGATACTCTGGTCATGGACCCCGTCTGCACAGTCCACAAGCAGTGTCGTGCTGTTTCAGACACCACTGGGCCCTGGTAACGTGTCGTGTGGGCCTGAACATCCAATACATGGGCCGGGCTCTGCATGTCACTTGCCCTCCATCCGGCGGAGCGACGGCCGTCAATGTCGCCCGTTTTCACCGTCCTATATCATGACGTCGAGGTCACAGCGCGTGCGACATGCAGAAAAGTCTTGGGTACTGGGATACAAACGCAGCTGCAGGGTGAATCACGAGAGGGAGGGAAGCAGCGAAGCAGCACACCACCTTCCATGCGCTACTTCCTGTGAAGAAACCCGAAGTTAGGGAACGCGGATGAAGCAGTCTTGGACTCATGAGACAACCTAACGATGGGCAATGACCACCAAGGAGATGTCGCGACTCGGAAATGACGTTGTGAGACCCTCCTAGGTTCTCGGTGGGATTGCAAGACAACGACACGACGACACAAGCACAGAGCGTTGCACAGCGTGTTCCCTTGGGAGAAGAGAGCCTTGAGACCTCCTGCCGTCTAGAACAAACGCCCTTTCCGTCTTTTGAACCTCGATGGAAAGTTTATTCGTACGTACAGTGAGACGCATGTAAGCGAGGGCAGACCGAGGAATTGCCCCCTCGTTAGTTCTGTTTCTTTCTGTGAATATCGAAACGACGGCGGGTAATCACGGCGTTCTCTATCCAGCTCCAGATCACAACATTTAAGGACAGTCTGAGACAGCGCTGCAGCATCGACTTTTGCTGGAAGGAGCAAGGGGGGCTCGTAGTCCCCCAATCAGAGCTCTCCTTGTGGACTCTCCCTCGACTTCTTGGACTTTGACTGGCCATCGGGATATTTGATCCACCCATGCATCACGTCAAATACGTAATCCTGAGCTGTCTTCTGTGCGGCCACGGCACTGTACACGGTACCAGTGCTAAACTGCAGTCGCGTTCCTGGATCGGATTTGGGAGGATCGAAATCTTCTCCACGCGCTGGGAAGATGAGAGCACGGGGGTCCACTTCGCCCTCCTCCACACACAAGTCTACGCGATGTGATGCCAAAGCTTTCGACGCAGCGCAACGGATGCGTAACTGTGAGGTAGCGCTCTCCTCACTCTACGAGCACGGCCTCAATTGCCTTTCCCATTCTGGGAGGCGAGAGGTAGTGAGGAGCTGCGGCACACCAGACGTCAACCGGACAGGAACAAGCACACAAGTGTCGAAGGGTCTCGCCACCGCAAACAAAGCCGCTCTCGTGACGGGAGCACAGCCCGGAGGAGGCGCCGAGACGAAAGGCTCTGCCGGAACGAATGATTCCTTAAGTGGGATGGGGCATTTTTTGACTAACGGTTTACCAATATTGACCAGGGCTTTCAATTTCCAGGTGGAAATCAAACTATCAGATTCTTCCTGGTGTTCGCCACATCCTGCAGTCCGTGGGTCCACCGAGAGCCATGGGCAGAATTTAGACCAGACGACAGCCGGAAGATAGCACCTTACCGGAGGTCGGGGCTAGCGACGATAGGCCTTGGCCAAGATGCCATCCAACCTTACAACAACTGGAGTGTTGGCTTAGTGTCCAATCCAATTGCTGAGGATCCTGGCTTTACAAGTACTTGCACCGTCTTGAGAGTCCACCAGCAGGAGGGGTGTTTCATCTATGAACAGGCATCTGAAAATCTCTTGAAGCCCCCGGACATACATGGATTTATCCGCCGGGGGCGGGGAATCATCTCCTGAACCCTCCCCCCTGCGTCTGTTCTAGAATACCTGTCATGTTCCCAGCACTCATCAACAGATGGTGAGTAGCCGGCGAGGCTATGGAAAGAGGGACCCCTGCCCACCAGATAAGCCACCTCATCTGTCTCATCATCTTCCTGCTGTCCGGGAGGCCCGTACACCCGAGATAACGCGTCTTGATCGCATGTGAAGACTGGATGGGTAGTATCGGCGTACCGTCGATCATACAACATGTCTGCTCCCAAGACGATCGGCGATGACATCCTTGCGTCATGCTCCGTTCACTCCATGCAAACGAAAGGAGCCCGCTTCCAGGGCTGCAACACCGCACCCATCCAGACGTCTCTCGGGCGTGAGCAACCGAGAGTGGGGGTCAATATGCGGGGGCGGCTCCATCACAGAACGAAACAGTGATAGATCACGAAAAGAAAGGAAAAATCACCGACACTCGCCCCCCAGCACTCATTTGAGACACTCACCGGACCCATACTCGGGTCCCAGCCACCCGGGCAAGACAGACCCCATCATCAGATACAGACAACACAGCGACAAGGGGCCCTCTCCGCTCGGCCGTGCTTGGGTCCGCGATCGGGGCGCCGAGAACGGATCACGATCCTCGGCTAGCGGAAAGAATCCACCCATGTCAGTGGGCCCGCTGTTAGCCTCTTCGAGGCGGCACTGGAGCCGGCGAAGGGTTCCGCTTCGGTGGGGTCGTGTATGTATCGGCCTCCCAACAGTGATCGTGCGCAAACGGGACAGAAACCGAAACAGGCCGTTGTTGGTCCGGTCGATCATGGACCACTCCCCGTTTGCGGTGTCTCCGGCGTCTCGCGTCTTTGCAAGGCAGACCGCTGGCGGACGGAGAGCCCATCCTTATTCTCTTACCTCGTACACAGTCCAGTTTCGCACGGAGCCAGGCCTGCAGGGGGGGGGGGGCGGGAGGGACTTCATGTGGGGCCTGCCTGTGGAAGCCTAAAAGAACAAATCGATCACATCTGAGCCAGGGATGGGGTTGGTCACGGCGCCGCGCTCGGGGACTCCGGGAATGGCTGAGCCCGAAAAGGTGGGGCGGAACCCGCCATGGGCAACACGCCGAATGGTCGCCCTCCTCCCTGCGCAATGTCGGACGGGCTTGTGGAACTGCACGGTAAGGAAGTCCTGTATTATCACCGTGTCGTGTCGTCGTAACGTGGCGCCTTCGCTCAAATTTTCTAGAATGCTTCGAGAAGGGAGGACTCGACTTCGGGTCTCGGCCAGGACCCCCAAGGTTAGCGGCACATCCCTCAGTATTCCCCATCGGTAATTTGCGAGGTCGCCCAGCCGTCCGGTCGTCCCTTCTTTTACCCTTGTCCTCCACACGAGGAAGCGAGGGTTCTGCTCTCGCCGCACCAGTCCGGGACAAAGCGTACCACAGCCGGTTTCGCCAGGATGGCTCACTAGTACAAGCTCGCCGCCCGCGGCGTAAGTAGGCTCGCGGATGGCGGTCACTCCAGTCATGCCCTGAATGTCACGGGGCAGAACGCCCGATATAAGCGCCCCCTCGAGATCCATCCTCCCACCTTTATCGTCCCCGCCCGTGGAGTCGCGCCCTTCCCTCGAGACAACAGGTTCAGTCTGTTATTGCGACCGCATTCCGACGCCCTCACCGCCCCGCCCCGCATTGCATCGTCACTCGTCTCGTACTGCGTGGGCAGGGCGTTGATACCGCGGTGGGGTCTGTTGGCGGGCGGGCCAACCTATGTATGCGAGGCCACCCGCGAAAATTTTCCAAAAAGCTCCCATTTTCCAGTGTCCCTTTTCACTGATAGGTGTACTTATATCCTCGCCCTACCTTTGGTAGACATCACGGCGGTCTGGTGAAGCTGTTTCTAGTGCGACTGTCTACACCCCATCAGCCCAGTTCGGTTCGTGTTGCAATGGTCACAGACTCAAAGATGCTGGGAACCCAGTTTCTATTCATCGTGTCATACACTAGTCCTGCCCCCTCCTGCGCGCCCAGGCGCCTCCTCCATCTCAAAGGGTATATCTTCGCTCGTCCACCGCAGCCCCGGCGCTTTCCAGGTGCCACGTAATTCCTAAGTATATGTACATGTAATCAATAGAGGCGTGAATGGGATTCAAGTCCCCGCAACCACCATGGAAGAGAGCCATGTTTTTATGCCGAAAGCCGTGGATATGCAACGTTCAAAATGTGGGAGAGCTCAACTAACCCCCGCATCAACAACCTGCGAGACTAAAGTCGCCCTTGAAGCCTTGATTCAGGAGCACCGCGGCGATGCTCTTCCGCAGCTCTGGGAGCTGATCCGAGCTGTAAGCGGCCGAGGGCTCGATGCCCAGACCAAGGCATAGCCCGTTGAGGACCGTGTGGATGCCGCAATCCCACCCGTTGCATTGCTGTGGCGCCCTGTATTTGACGCTATGCCATTCATCCTCGATAAAGGCGTCCCCGAGGACGCTCTTCATCCAGTCCTTGGCGAGCGCTCGCTTTCTATCTGAGCCCGCGGGATTGAGCGAGTCGAAGTGCGAGATTCTCCGCTTTTGGGGTTCGACTACGACCAGCGTCCAATGATGGACTTGGCAAATGGGCATGAGGATGGTTTCGATGTCGAGAATGTTGTCCTTGGTCACACCAAGGCGGCGGAGTGTCCGCTCCGTCCCCTTGACGCCATGATCCAGGAGCCTCGTGAAGAAAAATGAGCCAGGCATCAGGCATTTCCTGGTCTGCGCCTTGACATTCGTTATGCCCGCCGCCTCGTTCACGAACTTGTCCACCCAAAGAAGAGTCCCGTTGACTATGTTGTCATTAAGCCACACGGTTGAGGGGATAAGCCTTTCGAAGTCGTGGCTTGTCAGCTTCGCTTCTGGCGTCTCGGCCAGATGCCCACCCTGGACCATTGACCTTTGGATCCTTGTCGCCCATTCCGTAGTCAGGACCGGAAACAGGTCTTTGTTGGGTGGGCGAAGCCCGCCTCGCTTCTCGGCTTCTTCTCGCTCCTTGGCCTGCCTCCGCAGTTCTTCCTCTCGAGCGCGTTCCTCTTCCTCCCACTGACGTTCCTTCTCAAGGCGTTGCCTCTCTAGTTCTTCCTCGCGCTCCCGCTTCTTTCGTTCTTGCTCCTCACGTTCCGTAACAAGGCCAGAGATCTGGAGGTCCCCAAACCCTTCTATGACCGACACAGTCTTCGAATCATCGAGGCTTGTTAGTCCGGGAGGCTCTTGTGGCGACTCCCGGTGGCTTGTATTGCCATATTCATAGCACTTGAGGCGGTCTCTGTCTTCGTCAGCCTCGTCTCTAACAGACTGTGAGGAGCTATTAGAGGATGACTGGGCCTCGGTGCTGCTGCTGGTTGGTCGTGCCCGGCCAACGACCGAAGTACGAAAAAGTTGGGATTTCGCTGCCCCTTTTGACCTCATGGCGAACAAATGACTCCGCGAGCGCGGGTCCCTGAATTTCGCGAACAGCGCAGAGCGTCTGGCCGGTGAATATACCTCTGGCGGTTGTGTGGTCGAGGATGGCCGCCCGGAGCTCGTCTCTCCATTTGTCCATATCATTGCCGATGTCGCCGATGTATCGCTCTGGTCATTTTCCGCCGGGTAGCCACCAGACATGGACATAGAATTGATCGGGGATGCTTCTCGGTTTCGCCGGTCGGAATGGATCGAATCAGCTGGCGCCCACATGTTTCCATGCAACCGCGAGTTGGCGCTGCCATCGGGAAATTCGCTTTTATGGTCCGCGCTTCCCGAGCTCCGGTTGTCCACATTGCCATCGTCTAACAGCTTGACTCTCTTCACACCACGGCCGCCGTCCGTATCCGGGGTAGGCCGCTCGAAGAAAGAGAATAGCCTGCGGGTCTTAGCTAAGAGGCCCGCCATCATGCCGGCACCAAGTCTGAGGATTTCGGGTGTAATGTCGGGGATTCCGTTTCCCTCGTAGGCAGTTACGCGGCCGTTATTTCTGGATGCCGTCTCCGTACGTAGTTCAAGCTCGTCATCCGCCGCAGGTCGTTTTGTGCCTCGGGCGTGCATAAAGACCGGAGGCAGAAGCTGGTCTCGGCTTGTCTGGGGCAATGAATGTAGAGGACGGGAGCTGAAGTCCCGCGCATTACTAGGCGTTGGAGCGTCCTGTTGGGTTTGAAACAGGACGATTCTTCGTATTCGAAAGGTGGTTCGTGGCGTCGATGCTAGGCGAGGAGGGGTCGGCCTGATATTCTTCCTTCTCGGCTTTGCGATGCCTCGTAGCGTCCGCGTCGAGACGATTCTTGCCTGGCGTGCCCGGCCGGTGCGTCGTTTTCGGGTATCGCGGCGTAAGATTGACTTCGGTTTCAAGGTGGTGATTCTCGATCCTGGATCCATGGTTAGAAAGCCGTTTGTAGCGGGAGCTTGTAAGACGAGGGATGCTGGAAGAGGATGGCTGGTTGGGTACAGGGAGTTCTGACAGGATAGAAGGAAAGGGGATGGACGTTGCTAAGTGCCGAGTATGGAGAGAATGGGGATTATTTACATTCACCGGATGAAGCCTTCGGGCACCAGAACACACAAAGGGCAGGTGCATCGGGTTCCGGTCAAAGAATCGCGCGCCGCTATTGTGTTGTCGCAACCGCATTCATGTGGGCCAGGAACAATGATGGCTTATCCCGATGGGCTCCTGGATAAGTAGGGCTTTTCACCCCACTCCTAGGCCTAATGCGATACGCGTGGGTATGCGCTCGTTGTCGGGATGGGAATCGGATGGAGTCGTCGTGATGGGATTTTGAGTTGGTGGAGTGCAGCTCGAGGTCGCCTTGTCAGTCGCGACATGGGTGGCATTGATCATGTACTTTGCACCTCGCATGGGTCACATGATTATATAAGCAGAAAGGATCCGAGCATTGTGCGCCAATCGCCACACCGCCGCAAACACCATCCACACATTCGTCACGGAAATTCGGTCAAGACACTCCTCATCGGGGTTTTAAATCTATTTGTATTTGATGATATCTTTAACATGTGCATAAAAACATTACTACAGCCCTAATTCAGCTGGGGATGGGTATGTTCTATAGAAAACAATCCAAAGCTGAAACCACCCTTCTTCTAACGACTTAGAGTTGAGCCATGGTGCCGCCAATCTCCTTGTTGCTGAAGGATCCGAAGTACTCATCCAGGGCATCGACCGTGCCGCTGCCCTCGACCAGCTTCGCAACCATACCCACGTACCCGTCGGGCCGAACCACGACGACGCCGCCGCGCTCCTGGTCAAGCCCCATCCTCGCGTGCGCCGACGCCGTCGCATCGGGGACAGTCCTGGACCACCTGTTATCCACAAAGATGTTGTCCCTGTACCGCGCAAGGATCTCGGGCACGTCCTTGGAGATCTCGACGGCGCCCCTGTTTTGCCCGGCGAAAATGACGGAGAAGGTGTAGAGGAGACTGTGCGGGTTGTGCTTCTCGTGGTGGGACACCGAGGCCTCGTCCGCCCTCCGGTGAACGGAGAAGAAGGACGTCTTCTTCTCAAGACCCCGGGCGAAGTCCTGAAGGGCAGTCCTCGTCGTGTCGGGCTTGCCCGCGAAGATGAAGATGCGGAAGGATCCGTTGAGCGGCACGGCGTGCTCGAGGTGTACGTGGTTGGCGTCGACGACCCTGGTCACGTCCGCGTTCTTCATGATGTGGCCCGTTCGTAGGGTGACGCCCTCGGGGTGGATCAGGGGCGACTTGGCCGCATGCTCCTTAGACCAGTTGAACACGTTGGGGTTGTAAGCTACACCATAGCCGCTGGTGAACTCGCAGCCCTCCTTAAAGGTCTTGACGAACTCGTTCTCCTCGGCAGACTCATCGGGCTTCGCGGAAGCCGCTTCAACCTCGTTGGCGTGGGGGATGCGCTTCGAGAAGAGCTTCGCGTACTTGTTGTCGAACGACAGCAGGTTCTCCGCAACCTTCTTGCGCTCCGACTCGTACGTCTTCAGCACGTCCCTCTTCGCGAAGCCCTGCTCCACGAAGTGGATCTTCCAGGCAAGGTTTATCGCGTCGAGGAAGGCAGTGTTCATGCCCTGGCCTGCCTTGGGCTGTTTCAGGGGGTTAGCCGATGGTTCGTTGAGCGCAAGGGAATGTGAATTCTTGAACTTACGCTGTGAGTGTGGCAGGCATCGCCTCCGAGGAAGACGCGATGGTCCAGTGTGTACCGCTCCGCGATACCCTGACCGATCGGGTAGACGGAGTACCACACGACCGACTCCCACTCGATCGAGTAGGGGTCGAGGATCCTCTTGGCGGCCGCCTGGACCTCGGCCTCGGTCGCCGTCTTCCGAGGATGCCAGTCGGCATCCTCCGACGACGCGATCTGGATGTAGAGACGAACCATGTTGTCCTCTCGGGGAATGACCATGATCGAGCCGTAATGGCTGTGGATGGTGCACTTCATCTTGATGTCGGGGAAGTCGGTCTTCACGACGCCGTCCATAACGCCCCATACATACGTGATGGGGTCGAGATGCGATACGGGAATCTTCAGCTGTTCCCTGATAAAGGACCTCGCGCCCTCGCCGCCGAACAGGTACTTGGCGCGGACCGTCTCGCGCTCCGAACCGTCGGTGTGCTCCAGGTTTACCTCGACGGGGTACTCGGGGTTCTCCTTCTCGTCGGACTTGAACCCTGTTATCGTCCAGGGCCGCTGGATGGAGACTCCGTTTTTCTCAATATCGCCAATGAAGACCCTCTCGATCAGGCCCTGGTGGAGAAGAGTAGTGAAGGGATACCGAGCTCCGATGAACTCGGGGCAGCTAGCCCACGTTCCAGTGCGAACGATTCCGTCACCGCCACCGCCGTTGGGCGGGTCCCAGAACGCAACCTCGTAAACAAGAGCCGGGTCATGCGCCATGATGCCGTGCTTCAGGCCCATGTTCTGGAGCAGGTCCAGGGACCGGGGCTGGATACCGTCCGCCCTGCCCGTGGCCGTGGGCTCAGACCGGTTGTCAATGTGCTTGATCTTGTAGCCCCATCGAGCCAGACTGGTCGACAGCATGAGCCCGACCGGGCCAGCTCCGACAATGACTGCGAAATAGAGTTAGGCGGCTTGTCCTACTAAAGGATTCGCGGGCGGGATCTTCACGTACCTATGTCATAATGACCGGCCGGTGTAGGTGCCATTTTGGCGAGGGACAGACCAAAAGCTAGGAGCGTTGGATGTGTATGTACAGGTACTGGACAAAGGTGAGGCGATCGAGGTGTGGAAAAATGAATGCTCACGACAGTATATGGGCGCCAGGGATAGGGATGAGATGAAGAGGCGAAGGATGTCGAAGCGGCCAGTAGGAGATATATATATTATCTGCGGGCGGGAGCTACGGAGAGAAAAGCTTCATTGGGAGCGCGCATTGGGGTAGCCAAGGGGGGGGGGGCGAAGAGTGGAGTAGCCGCCAACTGGTGCGGCGGCATAGGATTCGGGAAGACGGGATTCCAATGATACATGCTGGACGCCCCCCGGGCCCCATAGCTAGAAAATCCCACATCCCGCACCGCTGGGCCGCCTCGGGGGTTCGGTAGCGCGCGCGCCGGTCACGAGAGGGGAAGCGCAGGCGACGGACCCGCGGGTCCCCTGGAGACGGGTGTCGGCGCGTGCGCCTAGGGAGGGCGGGCGAGTCACGGATAACGGCGGGCGAATGAGGGCTGGGTGCTGGCCGGGGCGACAGTGGGGGAATGGCGAGGGGCGGGCATCTGGGCGCTCACGGGGGTGGATAGCCATCGGGTAGGGGAATCGGTAGTCTGATGTGGGGCCGAAGTCAATGCCGGCTGCAGAGGTCGGGAACTGAGAGGCCGGGAATGTGGGGTAGCTGGTGGCGGGGGCAGAAAGTCGCGTCACTGCCTTCCCATAGCGCCCTGCTGATTGGTGGGTTTTCCCCTGGCCCTGACTGGCCCGTTGCCGTGTCCAGGTCCCTGACTTTCTCGGGTTCCAGCTGCGACGACACGAATAAACCTTGACAATCCGGAGCGCGGCGTTCCGCGGTGCTAGGGGCTGAGCATCATGATCCATGGGCGACGAGCTGTGCGCCCCATCTTGATACCCGCGCCTAATATTTTTCAATCTCAAATCCGAGTGATTGGAGTCAACAACACGACCGCCCACACTCTGCCTCTGCTTTAGGAACCCTGTCGTTCTAGAGTCCCTGGCCCAAAGGCAACGCGGCTGTCCCCCATCGATATCCTCCGCAGGCGTCATGGTGTTCAAACTTGATCCTTGTCGCTAAGATTTTTGATATTCCAGCAGTTATTACATCCCCACACTCCATATTCTCCATATCTCCCCCGTCCGCGGATGTTAAACGCCTCAAGGACCCGATACGCTCCCCGGGCTGTGGCTCGGAAACTGGTGTGACAGGATGTGTTTGGGCACCATGGGGACCTGGAGTTACGCAGCGGGTGAGAAAGGGTGGGACTATGACCTATCTATCGCTTTACGAAGTAGTGAAGGTCTGGACGACACGGGCGATCTAGCCTTTGGCGTGCACATGTGTTTACACCCTCCAGTTCCTGATAGACGCTAGCATGCATGGGTCTTGACTCTTTCCACTCCTTGCCCACTTCAACTCGGCCAGAAGCCATGACTTTTCCCCCCTTTTTTTCATTGAGGGGCCATCTTCTGATCGATTCAGGCGCTGTTCCTAGCGCCCTATCTCGTTGAACTATATGGTCTCGTCACTTGGCCTGTTGGAACTCAGGCGGCCGCAGAGCGATTCGCAACACACGCCGACCATAAGCTCGGGCAACCATGTTGGCGTCGCCGGACAAGCCGAATGGGATGAAGGCCGTCGCAAATGCCACTAGTAAGGAAACAGAATCGACTTCATAGATGCTTTTCTGCCTACGAACTCCTCGGCGAAGTAAGGACTCGGCTTGGTCTGGCCGGAACCCAAAGTAGCATAGCATCTCTTCACGTCCATCCGTAACCACTAGCGCACAGGTCTAGCTGCTGCGGCTACCCGCGACCAACCCGAGCATGGCAACAACATGGCTTACCCATGCCTCCGGCGGACCCCCCCCCCCCCCC
>JAGFNX010000355.1:0-15330 GCA_017657125.1 Scopulariopsis brevicaulis
GGAGAGGGGCAGGGGGTAACAAGAAAGGAGAGGATTGAAGTGTAGTGGAAGACGAGCGATATGTACACGTACATACCTTTGGCGGTAACTTGTGGGGTGCGTAAGGCGTGAAATCTGGTCTGGTGGTCTGGGCTCGTGAATCTCACGGTAGAGCGCGTTCAAGCTCCTCATCAGGAAGCAGGTTTGGGTATATGGTACATTGGTGTTTAAATTTCTACACATTCCTCTATCAAAGTCGCCATAATAACGTACAGTTGCCGCGTCGGAGCCAGGGGTTCCCGCCAGATCCCCTGACTCCTCCCCGGCTTGACCCCTATCTACCTCGCGAGCAATCATGACCATCCGGCCATCGGCTCTTCATCCCATCACTGAGTCTAGGACACAGTTTCTCCCACCCCAATCCACCCGAACAACAAAGTCATTACCCTCTCCCTCCCCCAAAACAATGGTACACGAAAGCTAAAAAGAAACACAAAGACTCCAATCTTTTCGAACAAAAAGGGTTTTCTACAGTAGAGGTTTCACGCGTCGAGGGGATCCGAGAATGCGTTTTCTTTCTTAGAGTGGGGAGGGGCCCAGTCGGGTAAAGACGCTCGCCATGCGCAGGGACGCCTAGTCGAGGCCGGCGGCGGGGGGCATGCTCGTCGCGGGGGAGGGGCCCTCGGCGTTGGAGCCCTCGGCGTTGGGGCCGATCTTGAGGGTGGGGTCGGCGGCGATGAGCTCGGCGAGGATGTCTAATACTTGCTGTTGGGGGGTTAGTGTCCGTCTCGAGACGATTGATCGGGGGGCTGTGGGGTGCGTACCTTGGACACGGTCTGATCGTAGATACCGATGAGATCGCCAGGCGAGGGGTAGACCTTGAGGGCCTTGTAGAAGGCCAGGGCCGACTCGAAGAGGTTGTTGGCTGTTGTCCGCGTCAGCACATGCTCGTTCATGCAAGAAAAAACAACGGGTGTATATCCAGCTCCGTCTCGCCGAAAAGACCGCACGGAGGACTCACGATCAGAGCTCATGACCTCTCCCTTGGAGACCTGTTCCATAAAGTACATCTCCCTCTCGGAGGGGTCCTTAGGGAATCCCGCGTCCACGGCCTCGGCGACGGCATTCTTGACCTTTTGCCGCTGGTGGTGCGAGTGGGCCTTGGCCTCCTCCTTCTCGGCGCGCACCTGGTGACGCTCGTTGCGGCGGAGGCTGCGGCGGAAGTCGGGGTGCGCGCGGCGCTTATAGTCGAAGTACACGGCGTAAGCTGTTAGACGCGAGGCTTCGGTGTCAGCGTGGGTTGTCGAGGCGGGACTTCGGGGGGGTGAGGAGGGATTGGGAGGCGGGACGGACCGAAGAAGCCGGTGACGGCGGTGGCGACCGAGGCGGTCACGATGGTTGATGTTTGTACCATTGTTGCGGGAGTGTGGTGGTGCTGCTTGATATCGCGGAGGAGGGAAAGAGGTTAGGCACGAAGGTTACGGCGACGTCTAAAGCTCCTGAAGCTCGGCCGCGGCTAGGGAAACGAAAACGAAGCTCCGGGGTCAGGGTTTCGGGGAATATGCAGGGTCGATACGGCGAGGAAGGATGAAAGCCCCGGCCGAGATGAAAGGGAAATTAATATACAATGGGTTGTCGTCAACTGCTCGCTGCAGGTGGTGGTGTCGGGAACCGGATTTTCTGCTCGCCTTAACAAGCAAGTGCAAGTTCCGGCGCCGTTCCCAAGATTTTTCTTCGCGCGATTCCGGAATTGAGCCGGCGCCTGCTCGGGCCCACTATTCTGGCCAAGCACTGGAGCGGGAGTGGGCGGGCCCGGCTGTACAGGAAACGTCACGTGGCACAAAGACGTATCGAGTTGAATGGTCCAGAGGCTGACGCCAACTCGCCCGCCTCGGACTCGAGCTTACACCAGCTCCGGGAAGCTTCGCACCGACAAGCCATCCGGCCCACGGCACCTTTTTACCTACGGTACCTGCAATTCAAGGAAGAGCCCCGGACCGTCGCAGAACACCACCATGTCCGAGGACAGAAGCCGGATTTCCCTGCGCAAGGGCGGGAAGCGAAAGAGCCGCGCCCTCCTCAGCTCAAAGAAGATATCTGCGCCGATATCTGCGCCGGTCAGGCAGGATGTCGGCTTACCACCGGGTGCGCCGCCCGTTCCGCCGGTGCCCGACCCTCGTCGGCGCCCGGCTCCCCCAGGGGGAGGCAAGGTTAGTCCTCGTAGCTGCGCTTATCCGGCCACTACCCCTCGCCCAGCTAACACTCTTCCAGACCTCCGACCTAGTAAAACGGCGGTATTCGACGCGCTTCAACAATGGGCCACCCGCGAGCTTAAGCACCCCCGTGCCGCGGATGCCCAATGTCGCTGCCTTCGAGGCGCAGGCGCAGGCGCAAGCGCAGTCCTCTGGGCGCGAAGGCAACTATTCCGGGGATAGGGAGCGATCGAGGAGTCGCGGCGGCGACGGGGACCGGGAACGCAGGCCTCCGCCTTCGAGGGGCGGCGGCGGCGCACCGCCCATCGATATGAAGGCCATGCGCGATCCTGATCTCAATGCCGACCAGTGTTAGTCTTTATCCCGCTATCTTACCCAGGACCTCGCTGACGTAGGGATCCCCCAGATGTTGCGGCGATACTCGGCGACGTTGACGAGGACGGAATTCGGGAATTCGAAGAGTCGCTGGGCAAACTCAAGACGCGGGCCACGGCGGATCTCCAACAGAACGTCATGCAGAACCGCACGCAGTTCATCAAGATCAGCAAGGAGGCGGAGAAGCTCAAGGGCGAGATGCGGACGCTGAGGAATCTGATGTCGGAGTTGAAGGCGAATACGACGGCGCTGCGGACAACCACCGTGGAGTCTGGTGATTCTGGCCTCGACGGCGGATTGTCTACGGGTATGAGCAAGCGGGACAAGCGAAGCTCCGTAGCGGATAGGAGTGCGCTATGGAATTCGCAGATGCAGGTGAGTCACATTTTCGTCCCGTCCTTGCAATGGGACACGGCTGGGTACTAACACGCACCGCAGGCTCTGTACAAGAATGTGGAGGGATCTCAGAAGTTCCTGCCGACCTCCTCTGGCCGGCACGTCATTCAGAATGCCGGTCCCTGGATCGAACTAGATAATGCCACCTACAAGTCTCGCCGCGCCATGCAGATCTTTTTGCTCAACGACCACCTACTGATAGCGTCGCGCAAGAAGAGAAAGGTGGACAATCCGGGCGCTGAGGTGCGGGGGCCCATGTCCAAGCTTGTGGCCGACCGGTGCTGGCCCCTCCTGGACATCGAAATTGTCGACATGGCGGGCTCGAACGACTCCTCCACCGCCCGCAGCAAACTCACAGACGCCGTCATGGTGCGCGGCATGGGCCAGGAGTCCTTCATTTATCGCACAGAGAAGCCCGGAGACCCGGAGAAGTCGGCTCTCCTTCTTAACATCCGAAAGGCAGTCGAGGAGCTCCGGAAGAGCCTGCAGTCCGAGATGGAGGCCAACAACAAGGCCAAGGAGACCATCAACTACTTTGCCTCGCGCGACCCTGGGCTACTACAGAAGACGGAGCTCCTCGAGACGCTCTCGGACATCAAGGACATGCTCATCGAGGTGGACGGTAAGCAGCAGAACCTGCGGTGGGTGGAGAGCCAGATGGACGAGCTGGACATCGACGTTGCGCTACAGAACTTTGAGCCGGCGGTGGCGCGGATTGAGAAGCTCAAGGGGCTGGCTCACGGCCTGAAGAACAATGCCGTGGCGCAGGACTTTATCAACTTCAAGGTGGAGGAACGGTGCGGGAGGCTCGCGGGGCTCATCACCCGGGAGCTCGAGGCGACGCACAATGAGCGGAGCAAGATGAAGAGGAACGTCGAGTGGCTGGCGAAGCTTGGGTTCGAGGATGGCGCTAGGGAGGCCTACCTGACTGCCCGCAGCGACACGATCCAGAAGAGGTCAAGGTACGTCCTAGATCCCACGAACCGACATGGAAGCCGACAGCGCTAACAGAGTCCGTCTATAGGCAGTGCATCTTCCGGGGCGACCTCCCCCGGTACATCTGGGAGCTCTCGTACGTCTACTTCACCATCATCCGCAACACGGTTGTCTGCTTCCAGGCGTGCTTCCCGCACATCATGATGAGCGCGTGCGTCGGGTGGGCCAAGGCCGAGGTCGAGGCTTTCAATGTCATACTCGCGAGGCAGCTCCGCGGGACGGAGTCCGGCAGCGAGGTATGGCAGCGGTGCATGGACCAGGCACAGGAGCATGCGGGGACGCTCTCGGAGGTGGGGCTTGACTTTAGGAACCTGGTTGGGAGGGGGCTCTAACGGGTGCTGTGTGTTGTGTTGGGTAGGTTGGAGGTGGAGGAACGCTTAGGGGCCATGGACCGCCAGGTGCGGTCTAATACATAGGAACGCTGCCCAAGGGGGCGCGTTGTTGGATCGTATATATATACCATTTACATGACGAAGAAGGCTTTTGCAAACGGGACTCGCGTACACTTGTAGCCACGCGCAGCTACACCGTTATGATCCCCCTGCCCCCCGCCGTCACCGTGATGCACGTGACTCTCCGAAAGAAGGTTCACCCCCCGACGCCTTCACCCAGGACGATGGACGGGTACGGAGCCATTTTAGACCTGAAAACTGGCGTAAATGAGCCGTCGACTATCCCCGTACCGCCAAGTACGAAAGAAATCTACATTAGTTTCGCCTCGCTCGAGGTCCCGCGAGAGACGCGATCAAAGATGGGCTCCTTTGTACCCCTACGCTAAATTACGGGGCACGGTACCTGCTTACCGCCCACCACAAACGTCACGCCTGGCCCGTGCCAAAACCCCAGCACCAGGGCCAAGGCTAGCTGAGGACCTTGGCCGATTGCTGCCCGCCGCCCCCCCCAGTTCCAGTCCCTCCTTCGACGCAAACCACAACGCGAGACCAGACATCCCACACCCTCACGACCTGCCTCCCTCCCCGCCGTGCAACCGCAACGCCAAACTACGACAAAAATTAGACGCCGAAGCGAAAGAAAATCACGACACACCGCCAGCGACGGAGAATAACAATACTCGGGCCCCGCGTCGAGCGATAATCTCCGACCACGATCCTATTTCCACGAAGGAGACCCCACACCCCACATCCATCTCTCTCTCTCTCACATCCTCCTCCCTCTGTTCCACACCCCTCTGTACGGTAGAGAATGGATACCGCGATGGAGGATGTCGGCCGTGTGCCCAGTGACATCTCGCCGGTGGCGCTCGAGCCGACGACGACGGGGACGCTTGATGGGTGGATTGAGGGCTTGATGACCTGCAAGCAGCTCTCCGAGCTTGACGTGCAGAGGCTCTGCGAGAAGGTGAGTTGGCGATTCTTCGAGGCGAGGAGCGAGGAGGTCCATTGCTCTCTGATGCGTTTGCTCTTGACTCTCGAGGAGCTGGGCTTATTTACCGATGCCGGCCTCGTCGGCTTTCTCCATCGCCCATGGCTCTGAGGAGCTGCGAGGCTTTATCGCGCGATGCCTGCCCGCCCCAACGCGACTCGACTTCCTCTGAGCGAATGCTGACCCGAACGATTAGGCCCGAGAAGTGCTACAGGAAGAATCCAATGTACAACCAGTTGTATGTCTCCCCATTCCGTTCCCTTGGCTATCCGCGAGCACACGCGTGGGGACGAACGAGCATGGAGCTGACCTGATTAGAAATGCCCCGTCACTGTGTGCGGAGATATCCACGGCCAGTTCCACGACCTGATGGAGCTGTTCAAGATTGGTGGCCCCAACCCCGACACCAACTACCTCTTCATGGGTGAGTCGAGAAGCGCAGAACCCAACACGAAGCAGCCCTAACGACCCGCGCAGGCGACTACGTCGACCGTGGCTACTACTCCGTCGAGACAGTCACCCTGCTCGTCGCCCTCAAGATCCGCTACCCCCAGCGCATCACCATCCTCCGCGGCAACCACGAGTCGCGCCAGATCACGCAGGTCTACGGCTTCTACGACGAGTGTCTCCGCAAGTACGGCAACGCCAACGTCTGGAAGTACTTCACCGACCTCTTCGACTTCCTCCCCCTCACCGCTCTCATCGAGAACCAGATCTTCTGTCTGCACGGCGGACTGTCACCTAGTATCGACACCCTAGACAACATCCGGGCCCTCGACCGCATCCAGGAGGTGCCCCACGAGGGCCCCATGTGCGACCTGCTGTGGTCCGACCCCGACGACCGGTGCGGCTGGGGCATCTCGCCCCGGGGCGCGGGCTACACGTTCGGCCAGGACATATCGGAGGCGTTTAACCATAACAACGGGCTGACGCTAATTGCGCGCGCGCACCAGCTCGTCATGGAGGGGTACAACTGGTCGCAGGACCGCCATGTGGTGACCATATTCTCGGGTGCGTATATGCGTGTGGGGCTGAGGTTAGGGAACTTGTGCTGACTTGCCTGCAGCACCCAACTACTGCTACAGGTGCGGTAACCAGGCTGCCATCATGGAGATTGACGAGCATCTCAAGTACACATTGTACGTCTGTCCCATACCCTGGAGCCCCGGGTGATACTGACTCTTCGCAGCTTGCAATTCGACCCGTGCCCGAGGGCCGGCGAGCCCATGGTATCGAGACGTAAGCTCCCCATCCCCACTAGATGTGCCCGGACGGCACCGCTAACGAGTCATAGGCACGCCGGACTACTTCCTGTAATGATATAATACCCGGAATTTTGCGCGGCCAGCAATCGAAGCTTCACTCTCAAGCAAAGGAACGGCTCTGGTCCCCCCTAACACCCCGTACCCGACCCCGGAAACGTAGCATAAAAACGTGGAACAGAAGGAAGGGAAAAGGGCAGCTGTCGGATGCATCTGTGTTTTTTTTTTTGGAATCCCGTTTGCCTGGCGCTTTGTGACCCATGCATATACAAGTGGGGGATTAGATGTCTAGGGTTAAGGGGAGTTGGTGAAGAGGTGGAGGGAAGCGGGGGAAGGAGGGGGGGTTCCAAGCTAATGTCTTTCACATTTGAGGAATACACGGGTCATGATTGCCTTGTTTTGCTCTAGAGTTGTTTTTGATGTTAATGCAGATTTGGCTGCCAAACCACCATCTCTTGGTTCGAAGTCGAGAGTTCTCGCCGGCCTCTGTGGATCCAAGCCCCTATGGAGACGCCTGAGACGGTCGCATCTGCAGTGAGGCTCCCCTGCTGATAGATCCAGCCGCTATCCCGCGACATCCAACGCATCTACACGCCTACCTTGCCCGAGATCCTCATTATATACATAGAAAGCCACCAAGCAAACACCTCAGCCGTCAGTACATCAGCCCTACGGCGCAATGCTCCCCACCCCCTTCAACCTCAGATAAACGTCCGCCCCCCACCCATACAAACTCTGCACCGCAATCCCGCCCCCGAAATACTCGGCGTAAGCCCGACTAAGCGGGAGCCCGTACCCCAGCCCCGCCAGCGAACTCGCGCCAGCACCAGCAGACGATATCGCCGCGAGCCCGTCGGCGCCGCTGGACCCCGGCAGCTCGTCGTCCGCGGAGAAGGTCGTGAAGGAATACGACCAGATGTCCGAGAGCGAACTGGGCGAGATGCCGCCGCCGCGGTCCCGGATCCGGATCGTCACGCCCTTGGCGTTATCGTCGAGCGGCAGGATGGCATGCTGCGGTCTCCCCTCCCTCGTCGGCGCGGGCGACGCGGGCTCGGGTGCTATGGTCACCGCGACGGGCTCCGACGCCATGCCGTTCTCTATCGTGGCGCGGAAGGCGTTCTTTAGGAGCTCGGTGATGATGTACTCGAGGTGCATCGGCACGAAGGCAAAGGTCGCGTCCGGCTCCCCGTCTATCACCACGCGCGGGCGGATACCGTAGCGGAGCTCGCAGATGTCGGCGACCCACTCGGCGCACATCTCGATCGTGGTGGCGGGCCGGAGGGAGGTGTCGATGACGCCGATGTAGTTGGCCGCCTCGGGGCGCCTGGGGCGCTGCTGGGAGGCCGGGGTCGAGGGGGGCTGGCTGCTGTAGTGCAGCGCGATGTGCTGCTCCGCGATGAGCCGCGTCCCGATCCGCATGCGCAGGTGCTCGTCCAGGAACCGCGTCACGTCCGCCGCGGAGATGTACCGCCGGCACTCCAGGAAGCCCCGCGCGAGAATCGGGATCGTGTCGGCGTGGGTGGCGACCAGCTCCGCGAGGGCGGAGGTGAAGCGCGCCTCGTCGGCGAGGGTGTGGATGGTTGGGCCGCGGGGCGAGTACCACGGGAGTAGGGTGGAGAGGGAGTGCAGGTAGTTGTTGTAGATGCGGTTGATGTTTGGGTTAGAGACGACAATGTAGGGGAGGTTGCGGAGGGCCTGGATGCGGTGGGCGAGGCGGACGGGGACGAGGGAGAGGGCGAAGTTTGCGGAGGACAAGAGGGCCTTTTCGGAGAGCGGGGGGCGGCCGTCCCTGGAAGGTCTGTTAGAACTGGACTATGGAGTAAGGGCGCGAGGGGGGACTGCGAAGGGGACCGGAGGCATACTTTACTAGGTCGGCGAGACTGAGCGGGTGCAGGCCCGTCCGGACGAGGCCCAGGAGATCGCTGTCCTCCACGGGCCGCGGCGTCGGCGCCGACTTGTCACCGAGCGCGGACCCGGGCGTCGCGGTCGCCATGCCCCGGGACGCCGTAGCCGCCAGGGCCACCCTCATTCCCCTCGTGCTCGTGCTCGTGCTCGTCCTCGGCGCCGCCCCGCGCGCGCGCAGGAGGCGTACTGACCGCGATAGACCCCTCATGGCGGCATTGCAGTTCGCGAAGGCGATCTGGGTGTGGTTTCGGTGGAGAGGCGTCGCGGGGTTGGGGGGAGGTTGAGGACGGGGCGTTGGGAATGTCCTGGGGAAGTAAAGTATGACGCGGGCTTTGGGGGTCTCGGCGTGTCGGTAAGCGGCGGGTCTGGGCTGCGGGGCTGCTGAACCTTGTCTGGCCGCTCCGAGGCTTGGCGCGGTCAGTGTGATCTGCTCGGGGGCTTATACGACGCCGAGGGATGCTTATCCCTTTGTCCCTTCACCGAGGCATTGTGCGCGTGATCATGCGGGGAACGAAACTACTGAGGACAACCAGCTGGTGTTATTTTGCGCCGTCGTAACCTTTCTCACCACCCGGATATGGCACCAGGCCCACTGTGTTGCCCCTACATACTTCATTGACGTCGTGGGGCGCGGGGTTCTCGCGGCTCCTCGATACAGTCGTAAAGCCCACTCCCGAGTCGGTTCCAACGGAGACAGGTCGCTGTCATCTAGGGACGCATTCAACTCCATAACGGGGAACAACGACGCAAAGGTTGCTTTGCCGAGGGTCGAATTTGAACCCTTCCGAGTGGCATCACGTGTTGGTGCTTCAGGCTCGTCTCCAATGACCTGAGTGAAACGCAAAACAGTAATCCGTATCTATGGACATTAAATGTATAGGCAGCACTACGATGTTGCTCAGTGGGACGAGCTGACGCGCACCCGATTATACGAGCCTATGATGCGATGATGCACGGCACATACCAACTCGTTTGACGACTGGCGGGGTACAGCCACGTTCAGTTGTGTTAAAACAAGTCCTCGATTAAAACAGCTTCCCCCATATTACAGCTCCGCACAACTATCTACTGCGTATGAACGGGCTGGTCCAGCTCCACGGCGTCGACGTGCTCGTTCGACTCCATCGTGGTGACAGCACCCTCAGGGAAGGTGACGCTATCCGTTCCATCCCCGTCAGCTTTCTCGGAACCGGCGTATCGGTGGCAAGTTCGGGCGCACGGAAACTCACGAGAATCCCTTGATGAGGTTGTAGTCGTGGCCGATGGTGCCTCCCTGGGAGGTCGCCTGGTCCTTGGCCCTGTGTGAAGGACCCGTGGTTAGCTTCAGACGTACCGCGCGGGGCGAGGACTGGGAGCCGGCGTACTGCTTGACCTGCTCGGGCGTGGCGTCCCCCTTGCATGTGACCTGTGCAGAGAGTACATCAGCAACCGGGAACTCCTGTATAGACGACGTTGAGTGCAAGGACTTTGGATCCACGTACGATGTAAGTAGGCATGGTGAGGGGCTGGAAGCTGCGAAACTGGCGACGGTTCTGAAGATGGAGAGATGGTGTCTGGGGCGAGTGTGATAACGGCGAAGTGCGGGCTGCGGGGACGAGTGGGTGCCTGGCGGCTTTTATACCCCCGAGCGCCGCCGCGGCCGAAACAGGCGACCTTACCCCCATCCCTCTTTCTGGAAGGTGATGAAATGCGAGACCTGCCTTGGGTAGCAATGCCGGATGACGAACAGCGGATCTGGCGCCAAGTGGGATATCGGGAGCACCTTTGCGGCCTAGTCTCGACGCCATTCGTCACGCTGGGTGCGTCACTGAGGCGTGGTTGCCTGTGTTCCTTTTGGGATACGTCATCGTCCTGCTTATGTGGTCTGGTTCCTGGATCATCGCCACGGGTGAGCCTGGAACTGGGTTCCCCTGGAGATCCGAGTCTATCCGAATACGCCCCTAAAGTACGAAGATAGAATGGCGAAGGAAGGAGGAATGCTGGAAATAACGTAGTATCATCTTCTTTCCTCAAAGTATTAGGAGAAAACTAGTTCGTATTGAACTCCTGCTGTGAGGATCCACCATGTCCTAGGAGCAAGCCTGTGTTGTCAAGCCTAGCGAGGTCTGAAGCCTAAAAGGCCCGCCGGAAAGGAAACCCCTCGTCATTGCTATTACTGCGTTTGGTCAGCAGAATAGCGTAAGACACAGCGGAACATGAACCCGAACCTTCTCCCTTTGCCCACCCCTCATTGTCTTCTCTACCTTCACCGTATCCACAGCAAGCCCGTGTTCGTGGGAATTTATCCTCTCGTAGTAACAAATCGCCTAGATCTTCTCACTTTCACCCGATCTCCTAGATCAGAATGGAATTATCCATGCTCTTTTCTTCACCTGATTGATGATGAACCAGCATCAGGGATGGCGGGGTCGATCGCCAATAGTGGGGCCCCGACACCCGATCTTATCGATAGGCCGATAAGATAAGCACCATCCGTGAATTTTTCTGCTCAAACCTCTGCGGCGGACGCAAAACGAAACGTTCCCAACCGACTATCCTCAGTCGCAACGCCCACCCACAATGGAGGAACAAGTCCACAAGCCTCATCGCAAGGCGAAGGAGAAGAAGAAGCAGACAGGGGGTAAGGATTATTAATACCCCTCTCCTGTCAAGACAGAAACTAACGGGACCAGATCACAACCCCAAAGCTTTCGCTTTCGCCAACCCGGGTCGACTGCAAAGGACTGCCGCGCGGTCGCATGATGTGCGTTTCTTGACGTCTTCCTCTAGGACTCTAGTTGCATACTAATCATAATTCTCTTCAGATCAAAGAGAAGCGCCTCCATGTTCCTCAGATCGACCGCCTCCCCGAGGAGGCGCCGCCGCGCCTCGTCGCCATCGTCGGCCCGCCCGGCGTCGGAAAGACCACCCTGCTAAAGTCTCTCATTCGCCGATATGCCAAGGAGACGCTGTCCGAGCCCCAGGGGCCCATCACCGTGGTGACCTCCAAGAAGCAGCGCCTGACCTTTGTCGAGTGCCCGAACGAGCTCGAGGCGATGGTGGACATCGCCAAGGTCGCCGACATCGTCCTCCTCATGATCGACGGAAACTACGGCTTCGAGATGGAGACCATGGAGTTCCTCAACATCCTTGCGTCGACCGGTATGCCTGGCAACGTCTTTGGCGTTCTCACCCATCTCGACCTGTTCCGGAAGCCCCAGGGACTCAAGGATGCGAAGAAGAGGCTGAAGCGAAGGCTATGGACCGAGCTATACCAGGGTGCTCACCTGTTCTACCTCTCGGGTGTTCTGAACGGGCGGTATCCGGACCGCGAAATCCACAACCTCTCCCGCTTCCTCTCCGTCATGAAGAACCCCCGTCCTCTGGTCTGGAGGAACACGCACCCCTACTCCATTATCGACAGCTTCCGGGACATCACCCATCCTACCAAGATCGAAGAGGACCCCAAGTGCGATCGCTCCATCGTACTATCGGGCTACCTCCGCGGAACGAACTTTGCAGCAAGCGACCAGCGCGTGCACGTTCCCGGCCTTGGCGACTTCACCGTTTCCGGCATCGAGTCGCTCCCTGATCCCTGTCCGACCCCTGCCATGGATCAGGCGATAGCCAAGGCCACCGGTAAGACGGGCCGTCGGCGTCTCGACGAGAAGGAGAAGAAGCTGCACGCGCCTATGTCGGACCGAAGCGGGCTTAAGATCGACGGCGACGCCATCTGGATTACTCGTGAGAAGGGCTTCACGTTCAACAAGGACGACGAGGAGCAGGAGCGCGGCGAAGGCGAGGAGCTCATCGTTGGGCTTCAGTCTGAGCGTAGGCTTCTGGGTGAGACCGAGGAGGGCGTCCAGCTGTTCAAGGGCGGCGACAGGGTCGACAAGTCGGCGCTGGAGGCGGATGGTGAGGAAGGCCAGTCTGGCCGCACGTCCCAGCGAAAGCCCCGCCGTGCGGCGCAGGATGATGAGAACTGGGGAGAAGGTGAAGAGGACGGGGAGTTCGCCAGTGGCGACGAGGAGGAGGGGTCGGACGTTGAGACGGAGTTTAATGAAGGAAGGCTGGGGAGTCTGTTCCGCGGCGGACGGGACGAGAAGTCGGGCGGCGACGATGTTGCGTTCGCCGACAGCGACTCCGATCTCGGCTCCATTTCTGGTGCGGAAGATGGCGACTCGGATGCGGAAGAGGATGAAGACGGCGAAGACGAGGAAGATGAGGAAGAGTACGACTCGGATGAGGAGACGGCGGCTCTGCGGTGGAAAGACAACCTCAACGAAGTAGCCAAGAACCTCCATGGCAAGCGACCGGCCTACCGCACGGCCGACCTTGCGCGGTACCTCTACGACGGCAGCATGTCTCCCAAGGACGTCCTGCAGCGGTGGAAGGGCGAAGCCGAGGAAGAAGAGGAGAACATCGAGGACGATGAGGAGGACTTCTTCCAGAAGAAGAAGACCGAAGACGAGGACATCGCCGAGGATCGGTATATCCCCATCTTTGACTACGATGCGCTTGCCACTAAGTGGTCGCAAGACGACATTGTTGAGAGCATCCGGGACAGGTTTGCTACGGTGACGCTGAGCAAGAAGAAGCGGAGCAGTGAGGATGGAGACGAGGATGGTAGCGATGATGAGGACGTGGACCTCGAGATGGGAGATGACGACGACGAGGATCCCTTCGGCGACTCGGACGAGGATGACGACGGCGACGGCGCCTTTGAAGACCTGGAGACTGGCGAAGTCCACGGGAAGCCTCAACAAGAAGGGCCGGAAGACGTCGAGGCCGAGCGCCAGAAGAACGCCCAACGGAAAGAGGAGCTCAAGATGCGCTTCGAGGAGGAGGACCGCGAGGGTTTCCTCAACGACAAGGCCAACGCCAGGCGCGACGCGGGCGTGACGGCGGACGAGTTCGGCGAGGACGAGTGGTACGAGTCGCAGAAGGCCATGATCCAGAAGCAGCTCGACATCAACAAGTCCGAGTTCGAGCAGCTGGACGAGAGGCAGCGGGTCGCGGTCGAGGGCTACAAGGCGGGCAAGTACGCCAAGATTGTGCTCGAGAACGTGCCGGCCGAGTTCGTCGAGAACTTCAAGTCGAGCAACCCCATCATCATCGGGGGGTTGACGCCGACGGAGGACAGGTTCGGCTACGTGCAGGTGCGGATCAAGAGGCACAGGTGGCACAAGAAGATCCTCAAGACCAACGACCCGCTGATCGTGTCGCTGGGCTGGAGGCGCTTCCAGACGCTCCCGATCTACAGCATCTCGGACTCGCGGACGCGGAACCGCATGCTCAAGTACACGCCCGAGCACATGCACTGCTTCGGCACCTTCTACGGGCCCCTGATCGCGCCCAACACGGGCTTCGCGGCCTTCAACTCGCTGTCGTCCTCCAACGCCGGGTTCCGGATCTCGGCGACGGGGACGGTCCTCAGCGTCGACGAGTCGACCGAGATTGTCAAGAAGCTCAAGCTGACGGGCGCGCCGTACAAGATCTACAAGAACACGGCCTTCATCAAGAACATGTTCAACACGTCGCTCGAGATTGCAAAGTTCGAGGGCGCGGCGATCAAGACCGTCTCGGGGATCCGGGGCCAGATCAAGAGGGCGCTGTCGAAGCCCGAGGGGTGCTTCCGCGCGACGTTCGAGGACAAGATCCTCATGAGCGACATTGTGTTCCTGCGGGCGTGGTACCCGATCAAGCCGCACCGGTTCTACAACCCGGCCACGAACCTGGTCGGGTGGCAGGCCATGAGGCTCACGGGCGCGATCCGCGCGGAGCAGGGCGTCCCGACGCCCAAGGACCGCAACTCGCAGTACCGCAAGATCGAGCGCGTGGACCGCCACTTCAACCCTCTCCGCGTCCCCAAGCAGCTGGCGGCCGAGCTGCCCTTCAAGTCGCAGATCGTCGAGACGAAGAAGCAGAAGAACAAGACGTACATGCAGAAGCGGGCCGTGGTACTCGGCGGGGAGGAGAAGAAGGCGAGGGCGCTGGTCCACATGCTGGGCGCCATACGGAACGAGAAGGAGGAGAAGAGGAGGGCGAAGAAGGAGGAGGGGAGGAAGGAGTTCAGGAAGAAGATGGCCGAGGTGGAGGAGAAGAAGGCGGAGGGGATGAAGAGGGATCGGGACCAGTTCTGGCAGAAGGAGGGGAAGAGGAGGGCTGGGTGGGATCAGGGGGGTGGGGGGAAGAAGCAGAGGGTTTAGGTTGGGGTGTGTTTGTACGGCTTTTTGGTATAATCAAATGTGTTCAGTGGATCTATTGGATGTGTCAAGCTCGGTGTTCCCTTGCAACCTGCGATCGTATTACCTCGCCCTAGTTACATACCGACCCAGCCACCAACAGACAAAAACCACGCTCACTCCTCCGCGGCCCTACGCCTCCGCAATCTCCGATCATATCTTCGTCTCAATTTACGCACCCCCTCAGCCACCAACACAAACAAGAGACCCGCAATCTACTCCTTCACGGCCCTGCACTCCTCCCCCAGGGGCATGACGTTGGGCACGGGCCCGACGGGCGTGATGGCCTTTGGGTTGATCTGCGAGTGGCTCTTTGTGTAGTGCCACTTGATGTGCTCGAACTGCGTCGTGTCGCGGAAGGCGGGGTGGTTCCAGTAGAGGTTGCGCATCCAGCGGTGGGTGTGGGGATAGCCGGAGCGGATGTCGCGGATGTTACACTTGAAGTGCTGGACGTAGACGGGCTGGTTCGTGTTAGCTGGGTCCTCCTTGCATGATTTATTGGGGGAGACTTACGTCGAAGCGGATGATGGTGACGAAGCTGGTAGTAGAGTGTTAGTGTGATGAAATAAGAAAGAAGGGGGGGGGGGGGGGGGGGGA